>OX442423.1:8682031-8713513 GCA_949361645.1 Spongilla lacustris | reverse complement strand
TACGGGCCAATGCTGGAGCTATTCTGATGCGATCGTACCTGCCATCATCTTACTAGTTAGTAAATCTAGATATTTTTTTTGCTCCAAACATAATAAAAATAACACAAATACTTCCACATATTGTTTCTTATTATACAAACTACACCTGTAGTAATTCTACAACATCATGAGGGCAGGAGCTCCCTTGCCAAGATGGCTCTGGCAATGGATTTGACCAAGGATGTTCGGCCTGCTGTAAATATTCACCAAGACACAAGGTTTGGGAGAGGACATGACGATGGAAAGGTGGGATGCCAACCTAGAAAAAGTGAGATGAGTCTCCTTACCCCAATTGCAGGAGGTCTCGACAGCCAGTGGAATGCATGTCCACCCCAACTCCTGACATCTGGGGCCATTAGTTACGTCTCGGCTTACGGGTGAGGTGGAGAAGTGGACTTTGGTTCGATGATGGGGCACCACTCTACTCTATCTTAGGTTGATCGATATCATGGCTATATTTTCATGTATTTTACCGTTCATTATTGAATAATGGTTCTGGTAAAAATAAATAAATAAAATTGACTACACTGTTCAAACTCAGTTAAAGGTTAAAACCATACAACAATGCATTCCGATTACTTTCGAAACAGCACATTCTGTTTTAAGAGTTTGAACCTAATAACTTATGATGTTTTAGGATTGAAATAATCAGTTTGCCAACATTAACCACTGAACGCTTCCATTTTTGCCATCTTGTTGATGTACATGTATTAGAGATGATATATGTCGTGAACATGAACCTTAACACTTGCGTTTTTTCCCTTTCAAGTTTTCAATACATGCAACATCACTAATATCACAACTAAATAAACCTGAAAGTCACAAGATGTGCCCTATCATTCTGCCTCATGAGGGTAAGGCTGTAGGTGGTTGACATAACTTTAGAGGTCGACACGGCTGGGTGGCCACCTTTTTTTGACAGGGCTGAAAATGCTTTGATAGCTTGAGTTCAGTCATTGCCCCATGATCCCATCCCCCTAGTCATTGCCCCATGATCCCATCCCCCTAGTCATTGCCCCATGATCCCATCCCCCTAGTCATTGCCCCATGATCCCATCCCCCTAGTCATTGCCCCATCCCTCAAACACTTCCACAACCAAAGGGATGCATGTTCTGTTATAAAAGTTAATATATCACATAGAGTGCCAAAAACAGTTCGATAAATGCAATCACCACAGTAATTTTTTTTCTGTTGCAACACTACACAGACATCCTCCAAAATACCATCAGCTCCACCCTCCTCTTCCCTCCACTCCAAAATACCATTTACAAAATATTCTCGAAGCCATGTAAGGAGAAACCACTTAAAATTAAAGCTAACATGCTATGTTTGGACAATTAATGATACATGTAATGCAACAATTATATTACTATAATAATTATTATTAGGTGTAGCCATGGAATAGCTACAATAGCTAAGAGCAAATCTATATAAACAAAACAAAAAAAATGTGCGATAAGATTAATACTTGCATGTGTAAAAACCAAGGAAACATTATGTTGGACATTAAAGTCAGATCTATCCAACTTTATCGTTGACAATTTTCTTAATTGGTACATTAAAATTAAACTATAAATGTCAACCTGAACTTGCTTATGAATTTATGAATGTATAATTTCCGCAAATTCCTTAGTCAAAATTCCTACATCATCATTTTATATTAATAGATTTTTTAATTTAACCTGAGCGTGTCATTTCTGTGATAAGATGGTGCCTGGTGGGGCTAGCCATTCGTGCCTGGCACCCGTTTACGCTTGTATTATTTTTTAAATAAAGACGTCACGCAAGAACCAACCTTCTCCATATTGTCCCAATTACAGATTATACCGTGCTCGACAGGATATCTCAGCCGCAGTAACCCTTTTCTGCTTTTGGCTTCTTCGCCAGTCCTTAAGGGGCGGGGCGTCACCACTTGCCGTCTCCTCTTCCCTCTTGTTATCAGTTCAGTGGCGGATCCAAGGGGGGGGGGGGGGGGGGGGCACGTGCCCCCCCCCCCCCCCCCCCTTCCGGAAGACTCATTAAATTTCATGAGTGTACCGCGTGCGATTATAACCTCACGAAACAGTGCCGCGGTTAGCTACAGCGCTGATACATATACTGACAGGGGCGGATCTAGGGGGGGGGGGGGGGGGGGGCACCGGAGGCACGTGCCCCTCCCCCCCCCCCCCCCCCCCCCCCCCCATTCAATAATCCCACTATATTCACATGACGTGGCACGTTGCTCAATAATCTGAGTGTTTTCATGTGTTTTCACTGAAGCGCACACTGATAGCGGAGCGATCTGATCGGTCATGTACAGCGTTTGTAGCGCATATAGTTATTCATACCTAACCGGGTGTGGTTTGTGGTTGGTTGATTGATGCTAGAGCAGTTACGCAGACGGTATCATAACATTGATGTCGATCTGCCACATGTAGGTCCTGCGTTAACATCGAACAGTTGTTACCTGTAGCAAAGATTATATATTATCTCTGCCTGTACCCATAGAACGGAATATATTGTGTCTGATGCATATTCACTGTAGTATGCATATTTATCGCCATATTGTGGGAGAGGAACCAAAAATGAAAAAAGAAAAGAAGACCGCAAGTCGAGACTGGATTTTACAAGTAATCTGACACATATACATACTGATACAGACTGATTATATGCAGCCTGCATGCACATACATTTTCATATGATTTTCTTACATTTTTTTACTGCGGAAACCAACCTTGGCTGGCGCCTTATATCACAAGGAAAGTGACTCAAAATGATATCCCTATTTTGCTATTTATGACTCAAATGATGCATTATGGCTAATAATAAATAAGCAACAATTTTAGGCCCGAAACTATTTGCTCATCTAACCGCACGGTGCAAATACTTTTCATGTAGTGCAATTTTTAACTGTACATATAAATAAAGCACTAAAACTAGCATAGTTTTAATGCTTTAATACTTAGATAGTATCAAAAGCTTCCGCGCTTCGCGCGGTAGGGGGCATATCCCCCTCCCGCACCCACCCCCTTTTGGGGATCCACGCCCACTTTCTTATAACTTTTATTAACCGCGCCCCCCCTCCCCCCTTTAAAAATTCCTGTATCCGCCCCTGCAGTTCTAGGACTTCCCACGATGGAAGGGAACACACGCCGCGGGCTGCAAATCCGGTTTTCACAAATCCAGAGCCATTGTCTATAACAAGAGCACGTACCTTGGTCATCATCGTTAAAAGAGATGCGTGGAATGTCGGAGGCGTGGCGTTGCACTATGTTTACCAGCAAAACCACGCCCCATTACCATAGCAGAACCATAGATATAACACTATCTATGGTAGAACGTAAGCATGTATACGTTTTAACATTTTATGTCGCGTGACAATAAGTAGCGGCTTGTGCTTACAGGAAAACCGATGTGATATACAGGTCTGATATACACTGTTCTATCCAGTTTAAAAAGCCGTGTAGTTCATTAGTTAGTACTATGTACCAAGCTCTGGACAGATGCAGGCTGGACCTTTCGTTGGATCACGTGTTTGCACATGACGTGGGAGGAGGGCCGAGAAGGGACCAAAGAGGACTGCTTAGCCGTAGGGTTTGCACAGTTGGGGTAGAAGTGACAATATATGAAAAGCATCATTTCTTTTGGACTCAATGTATTGAGCACAATACTCTTCACTCCCAAGTCCCAACGGGTGCAATCAGATACATTCATTTATTTATTTTCTACGTAGATGTGAGGGTTACATGTAGCAGTATTCCAAATGTACATCTACATATAATCATTATTTTGATGGTCTCAAATTGACATTTGATGTCATACTGTACGCGATGATCAATCGTTACATACATTTGGGTCTGGGTACGAGACAATCATGGGAATTACCATGGATTTCCCCTTTTGCTGTTGGTTTCACTTAATGCAAATGTGTTGCGCAATAATGCGACGGTATATATGTAAAGGGTTACTTCATGCAGATTATTTAACGGCAGTGAAGTATGCATCAGGGTAAGGCAAGTCTAAATATTGGCGAAGTTCCTCCGCCATACTCGTCCCCAGCTGAGGAATATGGAGCGCACGACCATGCGTGTGTTGAGATGGAACACAAACCTCTTCCTCCTCCCTACTCACCACGGCGTTACTGGTTTGTTAGAACTCTGAGGTGCGGAAGAAGGTGCGGAAGGAGATTATCGTGCGGGAATAATACGCTGTTGGCCCTCATCTTGTTTGTGGTGGTGGCGTGGTTTGTAACGGACACATATTCGAAGTATATTATCATCGGAACTGAACTCCCGACCTCTCAAATTGAACCCACAACTTTTCACATGCACGCTTCAACTACAACCACTCCCACTTCACCTCCGGTCACCACATCTCGTGCTCTGGCTTCTGCCGCTTCAACACAAGCGGCCATGACGTTGACGTCACAGCCAACTCAAGCGCCCGCCACCTCACAAGTTAATGATCAAATGCAGGTTCCTACTCAACCACCTAGCGCTCCTGTTTGGAGCTTCTCTTTAACGTGTTCAAAATTAACCCTAAGCGGCACAATATTATCCGCTTGGTGCTACACGAAGGACGGCCGCCGCACCTTAAAGCACAGCCAACTTGATCTTAACAGCATTATAGAGAACTCCAATGGCGTTTTAAAGTGGGCCAAAGAGAACGGAAATTTTAAGGACAGTTTAAAATCGTTGGAACATAGCTTCGACCATGGTGCAGAAAACATTCTGCGCGGCAAATGCAGGATTCTGGACCTACCGACAGTCCCGAGCCGCTACATCGACTGCAGCATCAACCTGAACGAGGGCATTGAGAACACTGACGGAGACCTGACTCCGCACAATGCATGGTAGTGGTGCAAGCCGGTACCAGAGATAATAGTATCTCTGCCGGTACGCAAGTGCACATTCAACTTTCTAGGAATTTGCATCAGTATGACCGAATGAGATAGATAACTCAGTGCAGGCATGCACCCAAATCATGCACACGATATAGGGACTTCTACCAGCTGATGCTCTGTGCTCCAGCTAGTGCACTACCTGGTTCCCAAAGAACATGTTTTACAAGTTGTACTTGTGTCATGCCGTGTTTATTTGTGGGATGTTTGCCGGTCAGTTCAAGTTAAACACTTACATGATGCATGACATATAGATTTGAGCCATTATAAAGTATGATTCTGCTCGAATCTTTGCCGTGCATCAGTTTGAGCTATTTTTCATTGCCTGGGTCGTTCAATTGTAGCATCATTCTAAAGTTTTTATGGAGGCCTGGAGGGTTGTGGGGAAAAAAAAGTTGGCTACTTAAATTTTTATGCAGATTCAGTGGTTATGAATTAACTTAGGTGCATGTACTGATGAAGTTTGTGCATTGTGAGTCCTGATGCTAAATATATTCCTCAGTTGTACTTTACAACATTTCAGTTTAGCTGATGGATAACCATTGTATGTATATAAGCAATGTGAGGCATAATAGCTTCACATTATAATGTATGCACCAATTGATTTCAATAACAAGAACAAGAACAAAGGATCAAGGAATAATAACTGAATAGCAAATCTACTTACAATACATGCACCACTGATGAACTTGCGAAATATAGGTATTTGTAAAATCATCATGCTTAGTCCCTAGTATTGTTAATTACATAATGGGCACCTTGTGTTTTCACGTACTGATGGCCAAATAAGCAGATGGGGGCGTGCCTATTATACTCTGAACAGTTCCTCTAAGGTCTCTGGCCACATGCAATGTGATAGTAGTCACTGAAACAAGTAGAAAATAAATTGGTGATTTAGAATTTTTAGACAGCAATTGACTAAAAAGTGAAGGCTGAATTAACTTGAAACAAAACTACGACACACACATGCACACACACCGGCAAAGCCCAGGGTATTTCATGGTAATACTATTCAATAAATATTTATCACACATTCATGAATCAAACAAGATTGTCAAAGGCCAAAGATTTGCACCCCCACCCCCACCCCCATCTACTATGGAACAAAGTACAGTTCTGCACATAAAGACACATAAACCTGAATACATGCGAGTGCCTATGGGCACTTCTTGTGAACAACTGAGGGACCACTTTCATCATACTCTTGCTTCGTGATGAACATTTCCTTGGAGGTGGGCAGGGAGGCTAAGATGGAACCACCGCGCCATGCGCTGTATTGCCTATCAGGTGGGGAAATAACCTCCACCTTCCTGGAAGACCAACTTTCCATTGCACGCAATTCCTTCTGCAACCTGTCACCAAAGCCTGGGAACATGGTGTTACCTCCGGCAAGAATAACATTTGCAAACAATTCATCTCTTATCTCCTTATCGCAATTCGTGATGGAGTAATAGGTGTATTCTCCAAAGGGCATAGCCTTTCTGCTAAGGATGTAACCAAACATGGACTCTGGACATCGGAACTGCTCCTCTCCTATGGTGATTACCTGCCCATCAGGAAGAGTGTAACTCTTCTCAAAACCATCCCTCTTGGAAGCAGTCTCCACTTCCTCTTTGAAGTCTAATGCCACATAACACAACTTCTCCTTGATGTCGCAAATGATCTCCATCTCAGCTGATGTTGTGAAGGAGTACCCACGCTGTGTCAGCAGATGTGCCATGTAGCCGGTAAGATCACTACCACTGCCCACATCCTTACGCATAACTGCATGGGGCAGGGGATGACCCTGGTGGATTGGTACAATGTAGGCACCTGCAGACCCTGAGTCCACCACCAGGCCAGTGGTACGTCCACTGGCAAACAGGGACAACACTGCTGGTACAGCCACGTACATGGCAGGGGTGTGGAAGGTCTCGAACATCACCTGGGTCATCTTCTCACGGTTGGCCTTTGGGTTGAGGGGAGCTTCAGTGAGAAGGACTGGGTGCTCCTCTGGGGCCACTCGGAGCTCATTGTAGAAGGTGTGGTGCCAGAGCTGGAGAGAACAGAGACATGATCAAGTGCAGTAGGTGAATCGCACAACACTCTGTCGTGGATGTCTCTACACTGGTTGATATTACAATTTGGTTTCATATCAATTGACAAACCTAACTCAATTAAAGGTTAAAACCATGCATACATGAAATCTGCAAACCAATTACTCTTGATCAATTTTAAAGGTTTGAACCAACTTATGGTGATTTAGGATTGAAATAATCAGTTTGCCACTGAACATTATGCATGCTTCCATATTTGACGTATCATGATTGTAGATGTACATGTGGTAGAGAGGATCACATGTCGCAAACATGGACCTTTACACTTACGTTTTTTACCCTTCAAGTTTTCAATGCATGCAACATCACTAATAATTTAACCCGAGTGTGTCATTTCTGTGATAGGATGGAGCCTGGTGGGGTGGGATTAGGTGGGGTGGGGCTATGTGGGGGTAGGGCTATGTGGGTGTGGGACTAGGTGGGGTGGGGCTAGGTGGGGGTGGGGCTAGGTGGGGTGGGGCTAGGTGGGGGTGGGCTAGGTGGGGTGGGGCTAGGTGGGGTGGGCTAGGTGGGGGTGGGGCTAGGTGGGGTGGGGCTAGCCATGCTATCCGTTTACGCTTGTAATACATTAACAGAAGAACGAACCTTCTCCATATTGTCCCAATTACAGATTATACCGTGCTCGACAGGATATCTCAGCCGCAGTAACCGTCTTCTGCTCTTGGCTTCTTCGCCCACGTAATAATCCTTAAGGGGCGGGGCGTCACCACCCTCTTCCCTCACAGATGTTTGCGGCTGGACAGTAGGTTGGATAATTTAGAGATACCGTAATTTAGTATTAGCCACAAAAAAAAATTCTAGCCGCATCTCATTATACGATATCTGTTTTTGCGAGCCTATATCATACTCGTCTTATGACATTCCGAGAAGAGAAAATGCTCATGAAAACACTCTACCACAGCTATATGTAAGCCATAATTGCCCAAGGACTACATTTATTATGAGTGGTTCTGCGCAGCCCGTTTTCACATCAATGTAACTTTGGCGGGAAAAGACGGGGTGTACTTGAGCGGTCTTTGTGGACGAACCAACCGGTAGAAATCTGTAAGCGAGTAATATAATGATCAGCACACATAGGAGAGTATATACATATCACTCATAAATAGCCGCCTTTTTTTTTAACCTCAGAATAAGGCCGAAGTTTTTATGAATAATTTCAGTATTTAAGAATGGAGATACACGCAAAGAAAGTCGAAGAGCGATGCAGAGTGTGTGGCCGCTTCTTAGTGGAGGATAAAGCCAAAAAGAAGAGGAAAACATATAACTGCATACAGTTTGCAAAGGATTTGCACTCCAAATTCTTTATCAACACCTCCCTGGACACCACCCACCCACCCACCATCCTTTTCTATCCAGTGATACCACAAACATGGGCCCAACAGTATTCCTTTTGAGTGGAAGGCCCACACAGAAGTTGACTGCATGGTGATATTATAATTTTATATGCTGCATGTACATGTGTATGTGATAGTACTCAGATCTGTCATCCAAAACCACCACATGCAGGCTGTCCAGCCCACAATAGTGCAGCTCAGATTTACGTGGAATAGCCCCTGCCATGCAGACAGGCTTCTCAGCACAAGACCATATACTTGCCAGTACCAACAATCCAGACGTACTGGACCAACTTCAGTGTCCCTTGTGCCTGACAATTGTGCACCACTGAACCATTGGAGCTACCATGTAGGGCACTGGCTGCATCAACATATCATACACTGGTTCATGGCTTCCAACTGCAGTAAGATCAAGTGTCCATGCTGCATCATGGACACTCCTTTGGCTCCTTCACCGCTGAAGCCCACACCACCATTCATTCAGACCTTGCTAGTGGTACATTGCCAGCAAACATGTGGGAAGGAAATACGGGCTGGTGAGTACAGCACTCACAAGTGTGCAGAAGAACCTAGACCTTCAGACGCTGATGTGCAGACAGCATGTCACACAGTCACTGGCTTCCACCAGCTCTCAACCGATCGTCTGAGGGAGAAAGTACCAGAGTCCATCCATACCAAGTTGACTTCTTGCAACGTACGTACCATTCGGTACATGACCCAGTTAGAAGACTGTCCTTGATTATGAAGGAGCACCTGCTTCCTATAGGTCCACAAAACGTGGCAGCGATCCCTCCCCCTGATACGTATACCGTTAAATTCACGATATTTCAGCAATACGCATCTCTAGCCCAAAAAAAGGCGGCTATAAGCAGATAATGGAATCAGTTAGTACCTTCTGTTATCTCTAAGATTTACTTGAATCAAAACTTTTTACCGGTCGGGAGCGTGGAAAACTTACTTCAAAGTGGAGAGGTACGTCGAGGGTTACCCGCTTTCACGAGCCATAACTTGCCGTAGCGTCAAAACTGTAACACAAGAAACGCAGTATTTGTAGGAAGATGATGCTTCTTTTGTTTCGAGGTTTTAAATGACGCTGGTATAATTCCTGTTTTTGTACAGGAGGCTCACGTTTCTTAGCTCTGGTTGCCTAGGACGTTGCTAAGGGAATACGTAATCATTTCAATATTTCGGGTTATAAACCTACTGTCCACAAAATATATGGCCGCAAACACCTGTGCCCTTTTGTTATCAGTTCTAGGACTTCCCACGATGGAAGGGAACACACGCCGCGGGGCATCTTCGCCTGCAAATCCGGCTTTCACAAATCCAGAACCATTGTCTATAACAAGAGCACGTACCTCGGTCATCATCGTTATAGAATGTCGGAGGCGTGGCGTGGCACTATGTTTACCAGCAAAACCACGTCCTCCATTTTGATGACGATCACCTTATATTTGACACCGCCCCCGTGCACCGAATATTTATTTAGTTCCCCTAAAAATTATTCGATCGCGAGCGAGATCGCGAGTTAAAAATAAATAAATAAATAAAACTAAACATATTAGGCAGAAAGTTCCTGTTCCAGCAGCCTTCTATGGTTTCAGCGCTTCCGCTTAGCAGAATGAGATGATATAACGAATTAAAATTCTTATCCTATCGAATCTTAACTTACATCTCATTATAGAGACCCGGCAGAAGTAGGCTAATGTTGTTTGAGCTTTCTAAGCGTCGGCAGTTTCATAACATTACGTTCGCAATTGATAATGTTGATCAGTAATGGAATGGTGGTGTTTTGCATTCATGACACTTACACTTACAGATACCGGAGTACAGTACCAATCATGCAAGTAAATGATGATAATGTTGATGTCGGTAAGTCTGAGTCATTTTAATTCTATATGGAAAACATACATTTAAAATGTAGGGGCGTGGGTGCTATCTAGCCATCACGGTGGTCTGCTCTCATTGAATGCGTGGAAACTAAGCCCTACGCCCCGAAAAATTGAAATGGTTACGTACACCCATAGCAACGAACCTGACAACCGATGCCTTTTAGAACCAGCTGTGCACGGGGTACATAGAACGTAATCAACACCTAAAAGCCATACTAGCAGTGATAAACACCTTTGAACTATATTGTAAGCAAAAATCACGTGGCCTGGTGTTGCCAACTGTCGGCTCTGGTACTTCAAACCTATCGACTTACGCACGGCGATCACCGACTACATGTGTTCAAAAAACTACAACGACGCTCGGTGACTGAATTGGAACATGCCAAAGCTATCACGGTAAAGTTAGTTGTTTGTACTGTCGTTTTTTGGTACAGGTTAGTGGCAACGCATTTTCTGAAGTAGATTTCTAGCCTTTGAAAATCCACCATTTTGGTGTCTTTTTGGGGGTGGGGGAATTAATATTTGCGCAATGAAGTGGGTTTTAACAGAGCGTTTAAAGTATAGCCTTATATTTCTTTTGGTCTAAATTTGACTCCATGCTCGTATGTAAATAGATTGAGCTTGAACTGAATTATTATTTATTCTTTACTCTCTTGGCTGGAGGGGGGATGGCAGCTACCAATTGTGGCTCAATACTTAGTAAGTGTTCTTGCACAATGCGCATCAGGTTCTGCATGTGGTTGTGGATTGGAGCAAATGTCAAGCCAAGAATTTTGCATGAATTGACTTGGCCCCTGAAAAGGGGGCTGTTTCTCCTTTGGGGTTATCGCCAACAATTTGGCTGGATATGTGGTGCATCCTTTCCTCACCAGCCAGACAGCCACCTCAAACACCAGTGAGTTAGAATTGAGCCTTTGCTGTATGTTGTGACACACCGCCTTAGAAGCCTCAGTGTATTCCAAGGTATGGCAAGCCCAGCCTTAATCGCCGGCAATACATGTACCTGAACTTCAGTCCATGATGAGTAGGCAGCTGTAGTTTAGCTCTGGTGACATGCACGAATGTTATTGGCAGAAGTGAGTGTATATATTATGTAACCTCTGTACAAGTCATTGACATTCACTTAACTGCTTCCCCTGTAGCAAGTTGTATGATGGCTTTGTCAGGACTAGCTGGTAGAGATTACCCTCTTCAGCAAACTCGCTGCTGCTTCTCCTCCTCAGGTGTAAGTGTTGGTGCACACTCATGCCCTTCATAGTCACCATCCTTAATATCCCTGCTGCAGTCTGTATACAGTGCTCCAGAACATCTGACAGCAGCATTATCACACTTGATGATAGTCTGACTAGGGGACCATCCTGGTGACCGTCAGGGGATTTTCCTCTGGGCAGCAGGGGATCATCCTCTGAGCAGCAGGGGACCATCCTCTGAGTAGCAGGGAATCATCCTCAGAGCAGCAGGGGATCATCCTCTGAGCAGCAGGGGACCATCCTCTGATCAGCAGGGGACCGTCCTCTGAGCAGCATGGGACTGTCCTCTGAGCGGCAGGGGATCATCCTCTGAGCAGCAGGAGATCATCCTCTGAGCAGCAGGGGATCATCCTCTGAGCAGCAGAGGATCATTCTCTGGGCAGCATGGGACCATCCTCTGATCAGCAGGGGACCATCCTCTGATCAGCAGGGGACCGTCCTCTGAGCAGCATGGGACTGTCCTCTGAGCAGCAGGGGATCATCCTCTGAGCAACAGGGGATCATCCTCTGGGCAGCATGGGACCATCCTCTGAGCAGCAGGGGACCATCCTCTGAGCAGCAGGGGGCCATCCTCTGAGCAGCATGGGACCATCCTCTGATCAGCAGGGGACTGTCCTCTGAGCAGCATCTGAGCAGCAGGGGATCATCCACTGAGCAGCAGGAGATCATCCTCTGATCAGCAGGGAACCATCCTCTGAGCAGCAGGGGATCATCCTCTGGGCAGCATGGGACCATCCTCTGGGCAGCATGGGACCATTACTGAGCAACATGGGACCATTTCTAAGCAGCAGAGGACTATCCGTCCTCTGAGCAGCATGGACGGTTCACAGCATCATATGCTGCTATCCACTCCCGGAGGCATTTGGAGCACACCAGTGCACCACACAGCAGTTCCAGTGGCTGTGAGAGGGTGTTGGAGCACAGTGCACACTTCAGCTCCTTTAGCATTGATAGGTTGTTAGCTCTTGCCAAAGGTGGGCTAGGCTCACTATGGAGAACTAGAGGAGGGGCAATCTTCTCAAGATGACCTCTTATGATGTCATATGTTTACTTGTTTTGCCACTCAAATAGCATCACTACACATTTGTGATGCACTCACTTTGTGATGGCACAGATGGTTCTCTACATACCCACCTTACATTGCATGCAGAACATCTCAGGGTTACATCATCCCCAGATGTGTCAATGTCAAAAGCTTTTTTCAGCTCAGCTGAGAATGCTATGCACTCAGAGCTGGTTCTTTTCTTTACCTTGTACTTCGTTAGCCTCTGTCCACACACTCTGCAATGTATGGAAATTGTAATCCATACCTATAATGTATAGGGCAAAACCACAACGTACGTCGATTATTCATGCAATACGCTCAGCTTGTTCGTGGTGACAGAAAATGCGTTGCCACTTCAGGTTAGTAAATTCTGGTAGCCACATGCCTCCTGAGCATCGCTGTAGTACTCATACCTTCCAGTTCAGTCACCAAAGGCTACGTCGTCGCATTTAGTAACGCCCTCCTTCTAAATACGTATCGCGTGACCTTGCTAAACGGTATGCGCATGCTATCTATGTGGAATTTCAATTGTGCGCATTGACTGGACATGACAGGAAAAGGAATGCAGTGTTTGAGTTCGTTTTCAGTGTTTGATTTGCTAGTTCTGGTGAGTTATGGTTTGCTTTTAAACATCAGATGTCTATAATGAGCCATCAGTTAAGAAATATATGGTAATACCGTAAATGATCTAATTGTTGACTTAGTTTCCAGCCGCATACAACCGTGCCATACCCAACTGCTAGCTGGGCGAGGCGCAGCTATAGTGCAGTAGTAAGCTAATGAATTACATTAGACATTGGACACTTCAATCGTTTGTAACCCCGTAGGCACGTACGGCAATGAATTGGCCTAACAGTGGTTCATTCCACAATGCACAGCGATAGGATCGTCTTCACGACAGCCGAGAGCATCTCCGTGATTGTATGTCTGCTGGCGGCCATATTGGTGTTTGCCTTCAAGCTACACAAGAAGGTCGTCTATCGATTGGCGCTCTACCAGGTGTTGGCCTCGCTGTCGTTTGCGGCGGTATCAACACTGCAGGCCATTTTCATAAACTTCAACGATAACCCTGAAGCGTATGGTCGAGTGTGTACCGCTGTTGGGTGGTTCGTTGTGTTCTCATTTTGGACGAAGCTGCTCTTTACGATGTGGGTGACCTTCCATCTCTTCTGTTTTGCGATACTCCACAAGAACCTGAAGAAGCTTGAAGTGTTGTACGTTATGACGTCACTACTCGTACCAGTGGTGATAGCAGCCGTACCACTGATAACCAACACATATGGACTTAGCCCCCCGAGTACAGCATGCTACATTGAGGGTCAATACAACGCTAGTAACAACGCTACTAGTAATCGCATTGCAACCATACAAAGGTTTGCCCTGGTGGACGGTCCAGCAATGGTCATCCTTATAGCAGCATCCATAGCCATGGTTGTCATGGTGATAAAGCTGGCTCATGGATTGTGTTGGAGTTTAAAGTATGAACCAATCGCTGATGGTGCCGAGTATTGGACGGCTCTTAAACAGCTCCTTCCATTGTCTGCCTTTCCAATACTCTTCATCATTTTCTTGATACCACAACTGGTGTATGATATTTATGCTGCAAATGCCCCTGAACTGAACACAGCAGCAGAAGTGTCTGTGGTCTTGTCTACGTCACTATGGAGCATGACATCAGGTGTGACCCTGATAGTACACATCTCCATGATGAGGTATTGCACGGCAAAGAGAAGACGAAAGTGTACAATATGTAAATTGTAAGTTTCATCATTTCACTATAGCATAAAAACTCCAAAAAAAAAATTGTGATCCATCAAGGTGTCACTTTTTGTTTTTATTTTTTATTATGGAAATGAAATATATAATACATAATTTTCAGTAACATGCATGCATGGTCTGCAGAGTATAGTTCACCTGTGTTAAAGTCATTTTTATGGAGTCAGAACGGGAAATGGCTCGAAGAGCGTATAGAACTGATCGAAACAAACGGGGACCAAATTATCACTCGGTTGCATGTGATCACTGATATATAGCTTTGCTTAGCTATACCGTGCGTGCTATGCTTTATATGGTCTTGCATGCGGCGGCTGACTGCTTGATCTTTCATGCATGTTTCGTAATATATGATATGGGTGCCATACCCGGCTGCATGATGTAGGCCTAAGCTCCATGCTGACTGAAATACTCTGCATACATGCTGATGCCAGCATTAATATTATTGCTGACCGGCACACATCAGTATAAGCCCTAGCATAATTATAGCAACAGACCGATGAATATCTCAATAGCCGGTGCTAGTACGACCGGAATTTCTTCCGCCATATTGGTGTATAGGCTCATTATATCTTTAATTTCCTATTATAGCACCGATTCCAAATATTGTATCAGGAATGTTGGATAGTACATACTGCAAATCTGCAATGCCCTACATGGAACCGATGTTTAGTGTGTATGCATGCATGAAATTTGCTGTAGTAGCAAGTCTATAGAACGCTTGTACGCACTGCTAGCCCCGTCAGTACATTCCGACCATATACCTCAGTGTACTATATTCAGTGGCCTAGCTAGCTGGATGCAGCTGTGTTCGAATCGCTCAAGAAGGTAAGCTCTATATAGTCTAGCATGCTGCAACAGCATGCGGTATACAAGTATGCAATATATTACGTGATCACGGTGCATGCATGGATGGACATGCACCACTACCTTGACCTAAGCATAGTATTTCAGTTTGCCGCTCGGTGCAGTCGCGCCGATTGACAATTGCGCACATGCACATGTTAATTGGCGGCGCCTGTACGTCATGGATGCTACTCCGCTGTAAGTATAGCCCAGGCTTCAGTCTGTCATATGTGGCCTCACGTATACCGGCGAAGTTAATCATACATGCGTACATGTACATGTATATGGATCGATAAATCTCGTATATCCATTTATACGTCAGTATGGGTCGGTGTACGTCCATATGCCATTAGATCTTTTGTTGTACCGGTATTATTGGCATTAAAGAAAAAAAAAAATGGACAGCTGTCTGCAGTAATACTGCTCTCGACAGTTTAATAAATACCCTTGATCTCGTGTGACCCCCGGCCCGCCGGCGTTTCCGAAGAGTACGATTTGTACGATTTTAGTTACCTGTTTCATGTTTTTATCATTCCAGAAGTGCAAGAAAACATGGGGTGTTCTCCCCAAATCCCACTGGGGGAGCGCTTCTCTTGCTGGACACGCCCCCACCCACGCCCCCTGCAAATCCACTAGTTGGGCGTGACCCGACTTCATAATGAGCATGAATGATCGAGAAATGGCAGTTCAACTTGTGTGTCTTCGTCTACTGATGCTGCTAGCAGTATTGGCAACGAGTAGCCATGGTGAGCAACTGATGCAACGTACGTGTGCGCAGGGTATTTTTACGCTTGAGAATGATTTCGATTCTCCTAAGTAATGGGCCTAGTTGGCCTGAACTTGGCCACAATTTTACTAAATGTGATGCTAGTTGGGCGTAGCCCGACTAATGTGATGCTACAAAAGAAGCTCGATACGTATACGTAACATCATAGATTGAAGGTCTTCAATCTATGGTAACATCGAGCGATTTTGAGACCGTTCTGACGCTTGTCTCATTCATTCGTGCGCGATCGCTTCTATAAAAGACTACATGTAAATCGTTGTCGAGTGTCTCAACGTACAGGCCAGAGTTATACCGAAACTGGTACCAGGGTAGCCATGGCCAGTGGTTAGCCTGGTACCAGGGTAACCATGGCCAGTGGCTAGCCTTCATTTCCTACATATATGCGTAATGGTAACTTGGTTTTCTACCTGTACGCTTGTAGGTCAAGGGTACTAGTACTGTAATAGAATGCTATTGATGCATGCATATGTTGGTCTTTGCCATCTGATCCCATTACGTCATTGTAACTCCATAGGCGTGGACATCAACCCCAAAGGTGTGGTGCTTGTCTGCCATGGGGGCGTGGCCAAGTTCACCTGCTCTCTCAATGAGTATGATAAGTACGCACACTTCGTAATAAATGGAGATGATGTCAGCAAGTATAGGACCATTGGGGTCCAGTCATCTATTACTGACGTATTGGCAACACTGAAGGTTCCAGGATTGCAACTGCTTAATAATAGCAACGTGTCATGCGTCAGCTTGAATGGCTCTAGTGGACCATCTGCTCTAATTGTACTAGGTACGTAAGGAGTGCTCTTATTAGAACACCATTGTATTAACTTGTCTCTTTGTACCATGCCATATTGCCTTGCTTGCACAGACCTTATATAAGAGGATGTTTGTTTTACCTTTGTGTTGTACACACATCACACAATCACCACACACATCACCACATACATTATACACACACACATCACCACACACACTATACACACATCAACACACACACACTATACACACACATCACCACACACACTATACACACATCAACACACACACATTACACACAATCACCACACATATCACCACACACACTATACACACATCACCACACACACTATACACACATCACCACACACATCACCACACACACTATACACACATCACCACACACACTATACACACATCACCACACACACTATACACACATCACCACACACATCACCACACACACTATACACACATCACCACACACACTATACACACATCACCACACACACTATACACACATCACCACACACACTATACACACATCACCACACACATCACCACACACACTATACACACATCACCACACACACATCACACACACCTCCTATTCAGGTTCATCAGTTCCCACCATCATCATCAACTGTACTGATGACCTTCTGAGCTTGGTCACATTGACACATGTCCTAGGGCAGAGCTATGAGGTAGCCGTCATGGTGCCAAATAGGACAGTCCTGCTGAACACAACAGCAGAAGACTTGCAGTCACCCATCAGCATGAAGGGATGTGAGCTGTGTACCCCATGTACCATAGCTGTGCAGGCTGTGTGTAATGGAAGTGCTGGTGCCCCCACATACCTCAACTACTCAGGTGGGGGGGCACTAATTGGGTGAATTGTGCTGCACTGTGTACATGTACATGTATGCTTGTGTGTATTGGTATTGTGTTGTGTGTAGTGTGCATGGGCGTCCCCAGGGGGGCAGGGGGAGCCATCCCCCCCTTTGGGACTGAATGGCGCTCCTCCCCCTTGTAATAAAAGTTAACATACATGCACACACCCAACTGGCTGAATCGGCTGAAAGCGAACAGCAACCCCCCCCCCACTGGTTGAATCGGCCTAAAGTGGACAACGTATTCACGGCTGTCAAATGGCACCCCCATGCCCTATCCTGGCCCTCCCCCCCCCCCCCCCACAGAACAGCTGGGGACGCCCATGGTGTGTTCACCCATTTAGAGATGTAGGTCTTCAATAAGTATCCAAACACACTATAGTACTGATGATATTGTGTGCTGTCATTAAATAATAATTGCCTTAATTAAGTATTTGATGGTTTTAATTTCTGATCTCCCACTTGCAGTTCCCTGTACAGCTGTGACCCTCACTGAATCCTCCAAGACTGCATCCCTGGGTGACGGCATGAATTATTGGGTGTGCTTTTATTGGAATCATTGTTTCAGGTACCCAGCAAACTAGTAGTCCACTTAGCAGAACCGTGATGAAATCACCATGGAGATTAATTGCTGGCACAAGTATAGGTACGTAGAGCAACCTGTGTTAGGGGTAATTTAAACCATCAATGGTAGGAACTCAAATTAAATCATTTTATGTAAGAAAAAAATGATTTTGTAGAGGCTGACTCAAAAAAGTCTCCACAGTTATTAAAAGTCTACATAGTCATTAATTAAATAACGCCCCATGCGATAATGTACATGAATAACATGTATGTGTGCCCTTATCCCTAGCTGGTACTGCTGTTGTGGCCTTGTGTGTTGGACTGGCAATACTGTGCTATTATTTGAAGGGAAGAAGAAAGAGTGGCTATGATGTGTCCCCAGGTGGGAGTGGCTACACATTTGGTTTACAAGTACATATATTATTATAACAGACTTTAAATTATGTTTGAAGTTGTTGCACATGAAGTATTCACATGTGATTTACGACAACCACAATCACTGCAAACAACAATGGCATATGTTTGCCTAACAATTGCATCTTGAGCATTGAGCATATTAGAATAACATCATAGCAGCCATATTGGCCCATTGGAACAACTGATGTAACATGTATATGTCGGGAAATAAGTAGTCTGAAACTAACAATTTATGGACAGATATTTCTGTTACAGTTATAATTGTACTTATGGTTGCCAAATTGTGGTTTATTTACTATTGTGCAAATGATGTTAAGTAAACAATATCAAGCACAGTATCAAGTATTTGTGCAGTCTTCAAGTAGTGGATCCTACATGTACACCACCACCCCACACCACACCACACCTCACCACACCATCCCACACCACACCACACCACACCACACCACACCACACCACACCACACCACACCACACCACACCACACCACACCACACCACACCACACCACACCACACCACACCACACCACACCACACCACACCACATCACACCACACACACCACACCACACCTCACCACACCACACCACACACACCACTTTTCTCTACAATCTTCCACAATGTGGAGGATTCAGGATTGTAGAGAAGAGAAAAGTGGTGTTACTAATAGTGGTGGGTTAATAATAGTTTCAGTACTCAGCTACCTGTCCAATCAGATTGGGTACACTATGTATAGTGGCCATAAACACCATATCCTGTAGTAGTAATGATGTAGACTGTTCCTCTCCAGACACACCTCTCCATACCATTCTACCATCTTCTCCTATGACTTCACCCCAACAGCAGACAAGCTCTGAAGGAGGGACAGCACCATCAGAATGCTTGAGGTGAGCTGGTACCTACATAGGCTTCTGTACTCTCAAGCATCTTTATAAGGTCACAGTACATATTGAGAGGCGGATATGGTATTGTTGAACAACATTATGCGGGCTTAACATTTCATTGCATTTAAAGTGTGGAATGTAGTTGAGGGCTGAGGTGGTATGAGGGCTGAGGTGGTATGAGGGCTGAGGTGGTATGGCTTTATGTTTATCTCCCACTATATGACCAGTACTACTGGACCAGCACGCAGGCTTCCATTTACACAGCCTGTCAGAGATGAAGGACCTACTGCTGCTGCTGCCTGCCCCTCTATCGCTGGGGCCTGCCCCCCTATTGCTTGGGCCTATTCTAAGTGTTTCCCCGCACAGCAAGGACTACATGTGCTGGAGCCTAAAGCCCTGGAAGCACTTGTGTAAGTGATGCAGTGCTCTTTAATTAGATGAATGTGCAGTATTATGCAGCCTTGTGTACATGTGTCTCCTGCTATAATTCACTGACTTATTATCTGGAAGGTAAAATGTTTTCTTTTTTTTAATGCACCTGTGCAGTACTGTATTGTACGCGGAGCCCTGTGTGTAAGAAGTTCAATTTCATAATGAATTGAGACTCCACATATCTGAATGATGCCATTGGTGATATGTGTTGGTGTGATATGTTGTCCTCGCAATGTCACATATTTACATATTGGTGTGTGCAGCAATGCACCACCTTTGCTGTGTAGAACATACACAAGTATTTAGGTCCACCACAACACATCAAGCAGTCTTCTGACCTTTATCTGAGCCTCTTTCCATGATAGCCACTGAAGAATGTACAATATCATAAGTTTGTACATGTAGCTATGATAAGCAGTGCATAGGCAAGCTACACAAAGTATGTAGGTACTCAGGTATATATGTCCACATACACATATTGTCCACATACATACAAGGGTGTTCACATGTCCATCCTTTCTCAGTGACCATAGGAAATGTGGTGATGATGCAATACAAGACCAACAGGTAAAGATGAAGGTGTTGTGGGTATGAAGGCTTAAACCCTGCTCCTTGTGCATGTATAGGGTGAGCGCTTCCTGTCAAAAGTTCAACCTGTTTCAAACCAGACTGACCAGACCTACCAACCAGTTTTAGTCATCACTGGACAGTTAGACCGACCATCACCATCAACATCACCATCACTATGACTTATGCTTTTAAAAATTTATGTGTCATTCGCCCTCCCCCTCCTCCCCCCCCCATGTCCCTTTAATTTTCATGGCAACTATTGCTTTCTGCTCAAGCCTGAGCTGCAGTGTGGTGTACAGGGGAGGGGAGGGGAGGGGAGGGGAGGGGAGGGGAGGGGAGGGGAGGGGGAAGAGGGAGAGGGGAGGGGAGGGGGAAGAGGGAGAGGGGGAGGAGGGAGATTATCTGATGTGTGGTATAATATATGGCAAAACTTTGCTACCTTTGGAATTCGTACTTTGATTGTACATATACTGGTGGAAAGACTAAGAGGCCATGGCTAGGTGGAAGGACCACACACATGTTGAACTAAGAGGTCATGGCTAGGTGGAGGGACCACATGTTGAACTAAGAGGCCATGGCTAGGTGGAAGGACCACACACATGTTGAACTAAGAGGCCATGGCTAGGTGGAGGGACCACACACATGTTGAACTAAGAGGTCATGGCTAGGTGGAGGGACCACATGTTGAACTAAAAGGCCATGGCTAGGTGGAAGGACCACACACATGTTGAACTAAGAGGCCATGGCTAGGTGGAGGGACCACACACATGTTGAACTAAGAGGCCATGGCTAGGTGGAAGGACCACACACATGTTGAACTAAGAGGCTGTGGCTAGGTGGAAGGACCACACACATGTTGAACTAAGAGGCCATGGCTAGGTGGAGGGACCACACACATGTTGAACTAAGAGGCCATGGCTAGGTGGAGGGACCACACACATGTTGAACTAAGAGGCCATGGCTAGGTGGAAGGACCACACACATGTTGAACTAAGAGGCCATGGCTAGGTGGAGGGACCACACACATGTTGAACTAAGAGGCCATGGCTAGGTGGAAGGACCACACACATGTTGAACTAAGAGGTCATGGCTAGGTGGAGGCGTACAAGAGCCTTGTGGGAGTGGTCACTTCTACTACCACTGCAAGCCAAACATCGTTATAACAAGTTTCTCTGCTTGCAGAAACCATGCTATAACATAGTTTGCAAAGTTATAGGAATGGGGATAAGCGCACATTAGTTATCTGAGGATCTTATCTGTAGTTACCCCAAGGTTATACCAATGTCTGTGCACGGCTGTCTACTCTCATTGAACGCGTGGAAATTAGGCCCTCCGCCCCAAAATTTTGAAATGGATTTCCTGTCCCATAGCAACGAACCGGACAACCAATGCCCTTTGGAATGCGCTATACACAAAGCACACCTTGTACAATAAACACCTATAAGCCATACTGTGGTTAACAAACACCTCTGACCTTCGTATGGCATATAAAATCACGTGGTCTTACCGCACAAAAAGGTGTCAGTTTTGTGTCTTGAAGTGAGGTACTTATTTCAGTGCGTCCTGACCTATATACGTTCTGAAGACTATAGTGCCTCTCCTGCACATAGATGGGATACAAAACGACGATAAATGTATGCTATGTAGATAGTTGTACTTGTTTCTACTAAAGGCGTGTGTCGACGAATTTTCTGAAGTAGTGTTCAAACGTCTTGAAAATCGCCATTTTTGTTGGTTATTTCGCGCTTACTTATTGCCTGGGGCAGAAGGTAGGGTCATATGGAAGGGTAAAAAGTTATGTTTATATATCCTGTATCATGTTTTCCTGTTCTCTGAAGGGTTTGGAGCTGCAGCTAGCAGTCAACTGCCTGCATGGCATGGCCCATGCGTACACCTAGCTAACGGATGATGACGAAGACACCTCAATAAATGATGTGCACAGTTTGAAGACGTATGTGAGTGAGGATTAAATATTTTTTTTCTTCTTTTGTGGAGGGGGGACGGCAGCTAAAACTTGTGGGGAAATGCTTATTAAGTGTTCTTTGACAATGCACAGCAAATGCTTTACTTTGTCAGTAACTGCTGTGTAGGCTAAGCCAAGTCGTGTAAACTTGGCATGGATGGACTCAGCCCCCTGTTCGCCTAGGAGGCCAAATCCAACGTGCGTAGAATTAGCCCATGTAGTAGCATGATCCTCCAGGATATGCATCTTAATGGGGACTGTTGCCTCTGGGATGGACTTCCGGAAGTACGCCATAAACTGTTCAATGGCTTGTTCTGTAGAAATCAATTGTATAGTCTTGAGTTCAAATGAAATCATAAAAAATAATACTCACCTAGAGCAAAGGTTTGTGTTTCATCAATGAAATTCTGGTCATATATGCTGTGGCAGCTAGCAAACATGCTAAATATATTGACCAGAATGTCGGTATGCTGTTGTAGCTCTACAACGCGGTGGGGCAATCTGTTTTGTGCAGTTTGAACCAGTGACTTGCACAGTGTCTGGATATTAGATAGCTGTAAAGTGAAGAAGTTGCATGGTCACTACTTCTAAACTTAGATTTTAAGTACCTTTAGAGTCTTGTGTACATGATTGCCCACAAAGGCACCTCCAAAATATTGCTGGCGATGTACTCCTATGGACTGCAGTGCAGAGTCCAGCTCTTTAACAAAGGGGCCGTCTTTGATCGAAAATCCCTTCTTCACTGTGGCTGTGCAGTTGGCTACATCTGTTTCCTAGTGTGATTGGTGTGTCATTACACATTTTATGCTGCATGCATGGCTTACAAGTTGTTTGAGAGATTTCATCTTGTCTTCACATTGCTTGAAGAAATCCACAGTGACTGGATCATTCTCCCCAACAACTAGTGATACATATGTTGCCATTTGCTGCGACAAATCATATGACTCCTGGGCTTGCTCCAACTCTGCTTGTAGCTTCCGAAGCCTTTGCAGCTCATGGCTGTAATTGGAGAAGCTGAAGTGGGCATCGTCTCTTGAGTGCAGAGCCAGCTCAAGGTCAAGGGTATGACACTCGTCTTCAAGCAACCCATAAATCTTGGTAAAGATGCCCAAAGTGATGTGAAGACCAGGTGGGCATACCTAGCGTGTGTGTGTGTGTGCATGTGCATGATCATACAAAACAGTTCTTGGCAAATTCATTTATACTTACTTGTGAAATGGGGATATTGAAAATAGGCTCTGAAATGCAGTTATAGAAGTGTTGTGCTTGTTTCTTGCCAACCCCTGAAGCAATGTAGTGCTGATGGTCAGCACTGATAGTTTCAAATGTTCTGGGTGGAGCTGGTCCTCTGACTGAGAGAGGTGTTACTAAGTGCTGATGGTGGGCCAAGCAATACAAACATGGGTAGCATCCTATAAGAAAGGTGCAATGTTTGTACACTTTGTTTAGCACCTATGCAAATAGTCACATACCACTTGCTCCAGATAGCCCGTACATTCTAGTAATGAACTCGTAGTCTCCACACATGAACAGCCTGAGTGTGTATTGCCTGTAGGTTTAATGTTCATTTTAAAAATCATTTGATATTAACTGTTCTTACCTCCATTTCATTCCTTGCAGATGTGCTACTTGATCTTTATAGCGGTCAAGTGCTATGTGGAGGTTGGTAACAGTGTCGCCCGCTTCAAAGCAGCAAAACACGCAGGTGTTGTGGACTGAGTTAGGCGCTGGAACATTTACAATCTGAAAGTTCATCTTGAACGAACCGCCTCCTTTGTCCCCTCCTATTTTTAACCACACCTCACTGGCAGGGATGACCCCATCATGCCAGGTAAGCCGTCCTGTCCTACATAGGGTTAAAATTATTTTGCAAGGTTTATGCCTTGACCTCCTAATTAACCTTTCATTCTCTTCCAAGAGGTCAACAACCTTCTGAACCAGATCTGGAATATAAACCAGAGGAGCTCCTCTAAGCTCTTCACCACCAGAAGGATGAGGAAATGAGAATAGAGCCATCTCTCCTTTTAAGTTGTCGCCCACAATTTGCCTGCAAATGTTGCGCATCCGCTGCTCCCCAGCTAGAGATACTCCTGACGCTTTCAGCCACCTAGACAAGTAATGCATATGGAGGTTATTTTTATAGTTTTTGTGTAATGCTTTACCGTCTAAGTTGTCTCAAACCGTTCCAGGGAATAGCCATGCCGACTTTTATGGCCAATACTTGGACAGAGTCGATTGCAATGTTTGTGATGCCTGCCTTCTGCAATAGAGACATCCTCTCTTCATCACTCAGAGTGAGTACCTCCTCCTCCATCAGGGCAGATGGCTCTCCTCCACTGACGATGCTTCTGGCTGTGTGCATCTCTGCACTCCTCGTCTTCACAGTCTTGGAACAAGCAGCTGAGGTCAGGTGGCGGGCTTTGGTCACATGCATGAATGTCATTGGCTACAAGGTATGGTTTAGTGTGTCATAACAATGTAAGTGAGATTGAATACACTTAACTGTTCCTCCTGTAGGCAGTTGTATTATGCCTGCTTGATCGGGGCTGGTGGAGATGGCCCTCTTCAGCAGTGCGGCTGCTTCTCTCTCCTCACCAGCAGTGAGATATGGTGTGCACTCGTGCCCATCGTAACAGCCAGCCTTCATATCCCTGTGGCACTCCACACATTGTACCAGTACATCTTCAACAAGAGCAATACAGCATTTGGTGCTGGTCTTATCTCTGTGGGTACCAAGGAGCTATCCTTCGAGCAGCAAGGACACACTGGGGTTGATGCTGCTACTCGCTCCACAACACAGCTGGTACAGGCCAGCTGACGGCATGGCAGTTCAAGGGGCTGTTTGAGAATGTTTGAACACACCACACACTTCAACTCCTTCAGGACAGTGGCACTGTTTTGGCCTGCCAGTGGTGGGTATGGCTCACTTGAGAAGATTGGAGGAGGGGCAATCTTCCTAAGATGGGCAATTAACATGTTCGGTGTGAGGCCAGGTTGACGACCTCTGCCAACTGTATGCTTCCTAACTGGACCTTTTGCATTGAAACTGAAATGCTCACACACCTGTGGTATGATTTATACTGATGATGTTGCATAAAAGCATATACATGTAGTATGTACCTTACACCCTTCATTGGTATGTGCTTCCCATACAAATGGTGCCAGGGCACACCTGTGGTGCACTCCTCCTACCCTTGCACTGATGATCCTGTGTGGTAGCAGCAATGGCAGAAGTGTTCAGGGTACACTTGAGCATTATCAGTATTGGTGTTAATAGCAAAGGCAATTTGCAAATCAGCTGCAAATGCTTTGCATTCGTGGATCTCCTTTTTATGTTTCCTTGTCATTAGCCTTTGTCCACATACTCTGCAGTGCAGCGGCAGTTGTTTAATGTGGTAGTCCATTCTTGTAACCTATGTTCATGTACGCAATGACCACAACACGCATCGATTATTCATAAAATACACATGGGTCTTTTCGGGCGACAGAAAATTCATCGACAGAAGTGGTTCATCACTTCTTTTTTTGGCATGCCTTTGACTTACGAAAAGCCTAGTCTTACCTCCAATCGTTGTGCAGGAAGTCCACAATATCCGATCTTGTACACGCCCTTCCAAAATAAGTGCCGCGTGGCGATGTAAACACTGCTTGCGCATAAATTTCATGTGCGATTTTAAAAATGCGTGTTCATTATAAATAAAAGTGGTTGAAACGTTGTGTTGTATGCTTCAGATAAGTATATATTTTTGCTGCTGATCTGAGGTGTTATGAGCTTTGAAACATAAGGTGTCTGTAATGAGGTGTTTCTTCACAATTATTTAGACAGGTACCGTAATATTCTAATTATAAACCTAGTTTCCAGCCGCAAACAACCGTGTGTGGTAGTTGCTACACAGTTATGCTAAAATCTGTTATAACTAATGTGCGCTTTTCCCAGTTTTCATAACTTGGTATAACCATATCTGTCTTGCAGTGTACACAAAGGAGTTGTTGATAAAGGGGAGGGGGGGGGGGGGGGGGGGGGGGGGTAGGTTGTTGATAAAGGGGAGGGGGTAGGTTGTTGATAAAGGGGAGGGGGTAGGTTGTTGATAAAGGGGAGGGAGTAGGTTGTTGATAAAGGGGAGGGGGTAGGTTGTTGATAAAGGGGAGGGGGTAGGTTGTTGATAAAGGGGAGGGGGTAGGTTGTTGATAAAGGTAAGTTGTTGATAAGCAGGGTGTTAATACAGGCAGGTTGCTGGGGGTGGGGGCGGGGTTGTTATTGGATTGAGATTGCTATCAGCACACACAAACAGATCGATATTCATCCCACTACCACCATCCCTTAGCATCTGGCCATCACATACAAAATGGTGTAAGCATGGCGAAGTTTGCACTGATAAAAGAGGGGCTAACATAAAATAAATGTTTTCCACTATTCATGAACTATTCATTATCAGAGTGATTGGTTTGGTTAAAAAGTCTTTTATCCATTTCTGATGACCCCCCATGTTTGCCATGGATACCATACAGGGAGGAGGGTAAGGTTGGTGGTTACCAGTAAATTATGCAAGTCTTGGTTTTCACTCCTCATGCACTCATTGCCAATATTATGAAGACATCAAGTGTGCAATGATCATATATGGAGGCAGTGACCATACATGGAGGCGGTATCCTTATATGGAAGGCTGTGTGACTTAGGGATATCTTATGATCTGGTCCCCAGACTATACAGTGTGGGTCAGTTCCCCCATCATCTCATAGTCCATTCGCCATCTGGTCACATGGCTGGAGAGTAATAACCTTTCTATATGCATAGTCAACCCCCCCCCCCCCCCCCCCCCCCCCCCCCCCAGCCTACAGGCCTGACCTTTCTAACTCACTATCCCCCCTACTCCCTCCCTACTCCCTCCTTTCCTCCTCCCTACTCCCTAGAGGGGAGGGAGGGGACATGAAGAGTGGGGAGGGAGGGGTGAGGGGAGGGTGGGGACATGAGGAGAGGGGAGGAGGGGAGGAGGGGAGAGGGGAGGGAGGTAGGGAACATGAGGAGAGGGGAGGGAGGGGACATGAGGAGTGGGGAGGGAGGGGACATGAGGAGTGGGGAGGGAGGGAACACGAGGAGAGGGGAGGGAGGGAACATGAGGAGTAGTTTATTGACAAGCTTTAAATGTTTCCCTTACCTGTATCTCCTTCTTGTCCACACAAGCATACAGAGGACACTATAAATAAAAAACATGTTGTATTAACCACCGAATCAAGGAAGTGTTTTTTAATCAACACACCACTCAACCACACCTCCCCTTGACTTTCATATCCATAGCAGTTGTCATTCAAAGGTTAATCACATGACACAATAGCGTTATGCAAAGGTGGATCACATGACTCAGCAGCCTCCTCTCCAGGTCTCATAATGGACACTGTCTGCTAATCATTATTCAGACACCGAGTACTCTACTTCATCCCTACACCCACCCCTACTCCCATCCACATAGCCACACCCATTGTGAGCATGTGTGTGTGTGAATTGTGCATGTAGATATTATAGATATTAGCCTACTCTATCTACGGCCGACAGAGTGAGATGAAGCTGGTAAATCGTCATTATGCAGTGTTTGCAAATCTCTCTCTTTAATACGCATAGTAGCCTCATTCCCAGATCAATATGACCAAATATTTATCGCATAATGTATATATAATTATAATGTTATACACAATCATGATTATAATTTAAAGGGTCTGGGGACAAGACTATATGCATAGGTCCTCCTTCTACCAGTATGCATGCTGAGAGGTCCCCAGGCCTGCGCCTAGTACACTCAACGGAGCATATGTTTGTTTTTTGCTGTGAAGAGGTCTCGAACACGACAGTCGACCTCCAGTCCTAGCTAGAGAGCCTCCTATGCAGAGGAAGGATTACATCACCGCTACATACCCAGTCATGGTCTTGGTACAAGAACAACATCAGTACAACCTTTATGGTATTTAGCACACATCATCATGTAGACTGTTGGATAAATAAAATGGCCGCATATATAGATATAGACATGCTGCAAATGATCATTTTAAAATATAGTTCTTTGAAGTGTGTCCTTCCTCATGGCTGAACAGCAGGAGATGCCGATGTACAGTAGGCAACGGCAGACATGTAACAAAGTACTTGTAAATAAAGACTGCATTGTCCTTACCTTAGTGAATGTGCTTGAGAGAGAGGCTGTGTGTGTGTGTGTGTGGGTGTGTGTCAGCAAAAAATGTAAAAGACACCTATATTAATATTATCAGAATGTTAGGATGACCAACCCTCTCCTCTTCCTTGATGTAAGGTGGACAACGATGAAGACCACCCCCACCACCACCACCACCACCACCAAGATGCCAGCACAGCCTCCACCTATCACTCCACCAATGATAGCAGCAGCTGATGGTCCGCTCATGACTCCTGGGGAAGGTGTTGGGGTGTGGCTTGGACCTGCTGGAGGGGATCGATACATATCACCGGCACAGCACACAGCTACATGTACAATGTTATACAGTGAGGTAGCAGTGGTAGGACCAACAGAGGCACCATTGCCAACCATTGTACATGGTCACACTGCCCCCCTGAAGGTGTGGGTGCAGTGAAACACTGGTGTGTACCCAAGCATGTTAAGCCATGCTACCCCCCCCCCCCCCCCCCCCCCTCCATTACCTAATGTAATTTACCAGAGCTCTGCCAACATACCACTGATTGCTGTCAAGCAACCAGTACAAAGGTATGGCGGCCAGGGGTACATGGTATGGCGGCCAGGGGTACATAGTCTGGAGGCCAGGGGTACATGGTATGGTGACCAGGGGTACATGGCATGGTGACCATGGGTACATGGTATGGCGGCCAGGGGTACATGGTATGGTGACCAGGGGTACATGGTATGGTGACCAGGGGTACATGGTATGGTGACCAGGGGTACATGGTATGATAGCCAGGGGTACATGGTCCGGTCACTACTTCTATATATACTGTTCACCTCAATAATATACTTACTGATCAGTTTTGACAGTGATGTCACATTGCTGGTCCCAGCACAGTTGATGGCCACCACAGAGACAGTGTAGAGTGTGTCACTGGTCAGTCCAGTGAAGGTGTGGGTGTACAGTGATGATCCATTATCAGGTATGACCACAGGACTACTGCTGTCATTGATACTGACATTGTAGCTGGTAGGAACACCACCAGTAGTGGGAGGGGCCCAGGCCACTGTTAGCTGGTCCACAGATGGACTATTTAGTGTTATGTTCCCAACAGGACCAGGGGAGGCTGGGAGGGGGGAGGAGGGGATGGGGAGGAGCAAGAAGGCTATCAGACATATACACTTATGCCCTATATGGTCATGTTTGATCTCCCAGGTCATGATCATATGAGGACCAGCATGGGGATCACATGGGGATCACATGGGGATCACATGATACATGTACTCGTACCCATGCCCAAGGAGAGTGAACAAAAAAACCCTCTGATAGAGAATGAAACAAGAATGCAAGCCAACATATATGTCCGCTACTCATAAATAATAATATCCATCACATGCACACACACATAAATACATATGTATTTATGTATGTATAACACCACACACACACATAAATTCATATGTATGTATGTACGTATGCACACACCACACACACACATTACCCACAACAAGAAGAGTGATTCCTCCAACAATCCTTGGGGGCAGATATGCCATATCCCAGCATTGAATGTGCAGGCCACCCAACATCAGATTTACTCTGATGTTGAGTGTGGAGGTATTACAGGATCCTTGGCCTGCCCCCATGACGTTGGAGGCCTCAAGGAAGGGCCCACACGTCCCTCTGGACGAGGGAGCACCCCTCCCCTGGCATGGTGGGGTCTGCCCTAAAGCAATAAGGCCCCCCGGGCACAGAGAGGCAGAGAATTTCCACCTTGTCTGGGACATGGTGCCTGTGACCTCACAGGTACATGAGGCCACAGTCCTGGGGCAGAGGGGTGTGGCAAGTGAGGCATCACAGGAGAAGGTCTGGGCACCTGTAATCTTCATGCAGCCTGCAGGGAATATATCACACATGCTTCAAATAGTGCCCACCACCTACATTGCAGATTCTTCACGCCAGGAAGTGTAATTTACATAAGCACTTACTTACTGTGATCAGTGTGGTGTGCATTGTGAGCATGTGTGTGTGTGTGTGTGTGAATTGTGCATGTATATAGGGAAAGTGCTACATGTAAACGCGATCAAGACTGGTAAAGAGAAAACGTGCGATATCTTTGGTGATAAAATAGATAGCAATAAAAAAAAAAACACTCATGAGCGAGGCGCATGAGTGTGGAGAATCCAGCTCAAGATAGCAGGGAGCATTGATTAAGAGTTGAATGAGTTGCATAATCATTTTTTTTTTTAATCCAGAAAATTCGCTTATCATGATTGCATAGTTCACAAAGAGAAAATATTTTATGTGAATCCCTCGTTCACTTGTAAGTGAATATGTACATTTTTTATAACACATTCAAGCTGGTTTCTTTCTAACAAAGCAAATGTACTCAAAATTGCACAGCACCATATCATGTAGCTAAACAACAATGTGAAGTCCTCTCTGTGTGTACGGTAAGAAAAATCTGGAAGAAAACGTTATAGTTTGAGAGTAATAAATTTGCACTCTACCCCACCAATCAACAATTGCACAAGATTAAAATTCAAAATATGCACATTATCGTGCGTTGTGTGCTCTTTATAATGTCGTATGCATAAAAATATATATATAATTAAAAACCGACCGATATATACGCGCGGTCAACGCGTGAAACAATGTATAGCGATCTTGATTGATAAGGGATCGTGCATGCATCGTTATTCGCGTCCGTTTTTCTGGCACAGCACACGGGAGACATGCAAAGAGCGACAACGCATATACATACAATTTGTGTAAAAGACTATTTACCGGCTAGCTCGTTCGCGCGCCGGCACGCATGCACCGTGCCGTTGCATGATACATACTGTGCATGTGCTACATGTATATGTATGCGCGCCAAGGGACAGTGGCCGCTAGGCTGGGTATCGCGATCTATAATACCGTTAATACATGCAC
>OX442423.1:8614876-8681831 GCA_949361645.1 Spongilla lacustris | reverse complement strand
TGAATAGTGGAAAACATTTGAATAGTGGAAAACATTTCTTTTATGTTAGCCCCTCTTTTATCAGTGCAAACTTTGCCATGCTTACACCAGATGCTAAGGGATGGTGGTAGCGGGATGAATATCGATCTGTTTGTGTGTGCTGATAGCAATCTCAATCCTATAATACAAATAACAACCCAGCCCCACCCCCAGCAACCTGACTGTATCAACACCTGCTTATCAACAACCTACCTTTATCAACAACCTACCCCCCTCCCCGTTATCAACAACCTACCCCCCCTCCCCTTTATCAACAACTCCTTTGTGTAGAAGTGACCACTCCCATAAGACTCTTGTACCGCCTCAAGTAAGCCATGGCCTCTTAGTTCAACATGTGTGTGGTCCTTCCACCTAGCCATGACCTCTTATTTCAACATGTGTGTGGTCCCTCCACCTAGCCATGGCCTCTTAGTTCAACATGTGTGTGGTCCCTCAACCTAGCCATGGCCTCTTAGTTCAACATGTGTGTGGTCCTTCCACCTAGCCATGGCCTCTTAGTTCAACATGTGTGTGTCCTTCCACCTAGCCATGGCCTCTTAGTTCAACATGTGTGTGGTCCTTCCACCTAGCCATGGCCTCTTAGTTCAACATGTGTGTGGTCCCTCAACCTAGCCATGGCCTCTTAGTTCAACATGTGTGTGGTCCTTCCACCTAGCCATGGCCTCTTAGTTCAACATGTGTGTGGTCCTTCCACCTAGCCATGGCCTCTTAGTTCAACATGTGTGTGGTCCCTCAACCTAGCCATGCCTCTTAGTTCAACATGTGTGTGGTCCTTCCACCTAGCCATGGCCTCGTAGTCTTAGTTCAACATGTGTGTGGTCCCTCAACCCTAGCCATGGCCTCTTAGTTCAACATGTGTGTGGTCCTTCCACCTAGCCATGGCCTCGTAGTCCTTAGTTCAACATGTGTGTGGTCCCTCAACCTAGCCATGGCCTCTTAGTTCAACATGTGTGTGGTCCTTCCACCTAGGCCATGGCCTCGTAGTCTTAGTTCAACATGTGTGTAGTCCCTCAACCTAGCCATGGCCTCTTAGTTCAACATGTGTGTGGTCCTTCCACCTAGCCATGGCCTCTTAGTTCAACATGTGTGTGGTCCCTCAACCTAGCCATGGCCTCTTAGTTCAACATGTGTGTGGTCCTTCCACCTAGCCATGGCCTCTTAGTTCAACATGTGTGTGGTCCTTCCACCTAGCATGGCCTCTTAGTTCAACATGTGTGTGGTCCCTCAACCTAGCCATGGCCTCTTAGTTCAACATGTGTGTGGTCCTTCCACCTAGCCATGGCCTCTTAGTTCAACATGTGTGTGTGTCCTTCCACCTAGGCCATGGCCTCTTAGTTCAACATGTGTGTGGTCCCTCCACCTAGCCATGGCCTCTTAGTTCAACATGTGTGTGGTCCTTCCACCTAGCCATGGCCTCGTAGTCTTAGTTCAACATGTGTGTGGTCCCTCAACCTAGCCATGGCCTCTTAGTACAACATGTGTGTGGTCCTTCCACCTAGCCATGGCTCGTAGTCTTAGTTCACATGTGTGTAGTCCCTCAACCTAGCCATGGCCTCTTAGTTCAACATGTGTGTGGTCCTTCCACCAGTATTATTGCCATATATTATACCATACACCAGAGTACCCCTCCTCCCCCTCCTCCCCCTCCCCTACACCATGCTCGAGCATGACATGACAGGGTCTGGAAAGGGAACTTATGGAGGACATGGCAAGGGGGGGGGGGGGGGGGGGGGGGGGGGAAATAAAAAATACATGTACGTATAAGTCAATGTGCTGTTCTGTGAACTGATGCCAAGTGCCAAGGTCAAGTAAGAATTTGTCGGTCTACTTTACAGGAAACTGTCAGATGATGAGTACACCTTGTGGTTTGTCTGGTCAGTCCGGTTTGAAACAGGTTGATCTTCTGACAAAAAGCGGTCACCCTATATAAGGAGCAGCAGGGTGTGAGCCACCATAACCATAACACCTTCATCTTTACCTGTTGTTGGTCCTCACACTGCCACCACCACATTTCCTATAAGCATTGAGAAGCAAATACACGTGAGCACCCTTGTACACATGTGAGCACCCTTGTGCACATGTGAGCACCCTTGTGCACATGTGAGCACCCTCGTGCACATGTGAGCACCCTCGTGCACATGTGAGCACCCTCGTGCACATGTGAGCACCCTCGTGCACATGTGAGCACCCTCGTGCACATGTGAGCACCCTCGTGCACATGTGAGCACCCTCGTGCACATGTGAGCACCCTCGTGCACATGTGAGCACCCTCGTGCACATGTGAGCACCCTCGTGCACATGTGAGCACCCTCGTGCACATGTGAGCACCCTCGTGCACATGTGAGCACCCTCGTGCACATGTGAGCACCCTCGTGCACATGTGAGCACCCTCGTGCACATGTGAGCACCCTCGTGCACATGTGAGCACCCCTCGTGCACATGTGAGCACCCTCGTGCACATGTGAGCACCCTCGTGCACATGTGAGCACCCTCGTGCACATGTGAGCACCCTCGTGCACATGTGAGCACCCTCGTGCACATGTGAGCACCCTCGTGCACATGTGAGCACCCTCGTGCACATGTGAGCACCCTCGTGCACATGTGAGCACTCTCGTGCACATGTGAGCACCCTCGTGCACATGTGAGCACCCTCGTACACATGTGAGCACCCTCGTGCACATGTGAGCAGCCTCGTACACATGTGAGCACCCCTCGTGCACATGTGAGCAGCCTCGTACACATGTGAGCACCCTCGTACACATGTGAGCACCCTTGTACACATTTGAGCACCCTTGTACACATGTGAGCACCCTTGTACACATGTGAGCACCCTCGTACACATGTGAGCACCCTAGCACCCTTGTGGGCACCCTTGTACACATGTGAACACCCTTGCACACATGTGCGGAAGACCCTTGTACACATGTGAGCACCCTTGTACACATGTGATCACCCTAGCACCCTTGTGAGCACCCTTGTACACATGTGAACACCCTTGTACACATGTGAGCACCCTTGTGCACATGTGAACACCCCGTGAACACCCCAAGAACACCCCTTGTACACATGTGAACACTCGTGAACACCCCTTGTACACATGTGAACACCCCTAGCCCCCTTGTGAGCACCCTTGTACACATGTGAACACCCTTGTACACATGTGAGCACCCTTTTACACATGTGAGCACCCTTGTACACATGTGAACACCCATGTACACATGTGAACACCTACATAACGTGTGTGTATGTATGTAGTATCATAGCTACATGTACAAACCGCAAGCATATTAAGGAATATGATATTGTACATGCTTCAGTGGCTATCATGGGAAGAGGCTGGTTAAAGGTCAGCTAATGATGTGATGTGGTGGGCCTATGTTCTACACAGCTGCATGATACTGCACACTGCAAATACATCTAATTAAAGAGCACTCCACTACTTACACGGGTGCTTCCTGGGCTTTAGGCTCCAGCACATGTAGCCCTTGCTGTGCGGGGAAACACTTGGTATAAGCCCCCGGCCGCAGGGGGGCAGGCAACAGCAGGAGCAGTAGGTCCTTCATCTCTGACAGGCTGCGTAAATGGAAGTCTGCGTGCTATTCCAGTACTGGTCATATAGTGGGAGATAAATAGGAGACCACAGCATATGTCCCACCTCAGCCCTCATGCCACCTTACCCCTCATGCCACCTCAGCCCTCATGCCACCTTACCCCTCATGCCACTTCAGCCCTCATGCCACCTCAGCCCTCATGCCACCTCAGCCCTCATGCCACCTCAGCCCTCATGCCACCTCAGCCCTCATGCCACCTCAGCCCTCATTGCCACCTCAGCCCTCATGCCACCTTACCCCTCATGCCACCTCAGCCCTCATGCCACCTTACCCCTCATGCCACCTCAGCCCTCATGCCACCTCAGCCCTCATGCCACCTCAGCCCTCATGCCACCTCAGCCCTCATGCCACCTCAGCCCTCATGCCACCTCAGCCCTCATGCCACCTCAGCCCTCATACCACCTCAGCCCTCATACCACCTCAGCCCTCATGTAACTTGAAATATTAAAGCCCACACAACGTCCATATCCTAATTGTCCTCAGAATGTCAAAATGTACTGTGACCTTATTAATACGCTTGAGAGGTACCAGCCCACCTCAAGCGTTCTGATGTTGCTGTCCCTCCTTCAGAGCTTGTCTGCTCTGGGGGTGGAGTCATAGGAGAAGGTGGTAGAATGGGATGGAGAGGTGTGCCTGGAGGGGAATAGTCTACATCATTACTACTACTACTGGTTACTGCAAGACATGGTGTGCATGGCAACTACACAGTGTACACAATCTGATTGGACAGGTAGTTTAGTACTAAAACTATTAGTAACCATCCACTATTGGTAACATCACTTTTCTCTTCTCTACAATCCTGAATCTTCCACATTGTGGAAGATTCAGGGTTGTAGAGAAGAGAAAAGTGGTGTGGTGTGGTGTGGTGTGGTGTGGTGTGGTGTGGTGTGGTGTGGTGTGGTGTGGTGTGGTGTGGTGTGGTGTGGTGTGGTGTGGTGTGGTGTGGTGTGGTGTGTGTGGTGTGTGGTGTGGTGTGTGTGGTGTGTGTGGTGTGGTGTGGTGTGGTGTGTGTGGTGTGGTGTGGTGTGGTGTGGTGTGGTGTGGTGTGTGTGGTGTGGTGTGATGTGGTGGGGTGTGGTGTACATGTAGGATCCACTACTTGAAGACTGCACAAAACGAGATTATATGCTTATTTTGTGCATGATTCTGTCATTTAACATCATTTGCACATTATGTAATGAACCACAATTAGGCAACCATGAGTACATATCACCTAGGCAACCATGAGTACATATCACCTAGGCAACCATGAGTACATATCACCGTCAGAAATATCTGTGCATAAATAGTTTCAGGCTAGAACAAACACTTAGTTCCTAACATATACAGGGTACATCAGTTGTTCCAATGGGCCAATGTGGTTGCTATGATGTTATTCTAAAATGCTCGACGCTCAAAATGCAATTCTAAGGCGAACATACGCCTACAACCATTGTTGTTTGCAGTAAGTCACATGTGAATGCTTCAGGTGAAACAACTTCAAACAGCTCACCAAGCCATGCAGGTTCCTCTGTACAGAGTACAATGCAAGCTGCTGGCTAGGTCATGTACATGTTACCATAGCAATTCAGTTTCATAATTTATAGGCTGTTATAATAATATATGTACTTGTCAACCAAATGCCTTACCTGGGGACACAGCCACTCCCACGTGGGGGCACATAGCCACTCCCACGTGGGGGCACATAGCCACTCCTACCTGGGGACACATAGCCACTCCCACATGGGGGCACATAGCCACTCCTACCTGGGGACACATAGCCACTCCCACGTGGGGGCACATAGCCACTCCCACGTGGGGACACATAGCCACTCCTACCTGGGGACACAATATATCCACCCTTTCTTCTTCGCTTATAGCACAGTATTAGCACTACATGTAGTCCAACACAAAAGACCACAGCCACGACACCACCACCTAGATATGAAGGACAAGAGAATACATGTGTAAGTTAAAGATGTACACCAAACACACACATACATGTTATTCGTGTACATTGGCGTTATTTAATGACTATGGGAAGACTAAGTATATGGAGACTTTTTAATAACTATATGGAGACTTTTTAATAACTATATGGAGACTGAGACTTTTCCAATTTTCTGAGTCAGCCTAAATCATTTAAAAATGGTCTCTTAAATTTGATTTCCTCACCATTAATGGATATTAACAATGCTCAAGGTGCACAGCTTACGTACATGTACTTGTGCCGGCAACAATTTCAGTTGATCTCGATTGTGAATTCATCGTTATTCTGGTAAGTGGGCTAGTAGCTTGCTGGGTACCTGAACCAATGATTCCAATAAAAGCACACCCAATAATTCATGCCATCACCTTGGGATGTAGTCTTGGAGGGTTCAGTGAGGGGCACAGCCGTACGTGGAGCTGCAAGTGAGCACAACCATCAAACACTTAAAGAAATAAGTAATTAAAGACAGTACAAAATGACTATTGAAGGTTTATCTTAGATCTCGAAATGGGTGAACACACCACACACAACACAATATATACCAATACACACAAACATACATGTGCATGTATTGATCAATTTAATGGAATAAAGGTATCCATGGCAACACTCAACACACCACAGTTCTCCCAATTAGAGCCCCCCACCTGAGTAGTTGAGGTATGTGGGGGCACCTGTACTTCCATTACACACAGCCTGCACATGGTACATGGGGTGCACAGCGCACATCCCTTCATGCTGATGGGTGACTGCAGGTCTTGTGCTGTTGTGTTCAGCAGGACTGTCCCGTTTGGCACCATGACGACTACACCATAGCTCTGCTCTTGGATATGGGTCAAAGTGACTAAGGTCAGAAGGTCATCAGAACAGTTGATAACGATGGTGGGAATTGACGAACCTGAATAGCCAGAGGTGTTGTGTGTGTGGTGTGTGTGTGTGTGGTGTGCATGTGTGTGGTGTGTGGTGTGTGTGTGTGTGTGTGTGGCAATGTGTGTGTGGTTTGTGTGTGTGTGGCAATGTGTGTGTGTGGCAATGTGTGTGTGGTTTGTGTGTGTGTCGATGTGTGTGTGGTTTGTGTGTGAGTGGTGATGTGGGGTGTGTGTGATGATGGGTGATATATTTGTTTGTGTGTGATGTGTGTGATGTGTGATGTGTGGGATGTGTGTACAACACAAAGGTAAAACATACATTATCCCCTTATGTAAGGTCTGTGCAAGCAAGGCAATATGGCATGGTACAAAGAGACAAGTCAATACAATGATGTTCTAATAAGAGCACTCCTTCGTACCTAGATGTAGTACAATTAGGGCAGATAGTCCACTTGAGCCATTGACGCTGACACACGACACGTTGCTATTATTGAACTGCTGCAACCCTGGAACCATAATGTTGCCAATACTGCAGTAATGGACGACTGGACCCCAAGCATTGCATACTTGATGACGTCGTCCCCATTTATTACAAAGTGTGCATACTTATCATACTCATTGATGGAGCAGGTGAACTGGGCCACGCCCCCAAGGCAGACAAGTACCGCACCTTTGGGACTAATGTCCACAGCTATGCAGTAACAATGATGTAATGCAGTAACAATGATGTAATGCAGTAATAATGATGTAATGCAGTAATAATGATGTAATGAGATCAGATGGCAAAGGATATCACTTGTAACCAACAGAACATCATGCATTAAACCTGGACATTGTATTAGGACTTAGACCCACTTCATTAATTAACACTCTATTACAGTACTAGTATCCTTGACCTAACAAGCGTACAACATGTATGAACAGAAGCGGATCCAGGGGGGGGGCTGAGGGGGCTATAGCCCGGCCCCCCTATTCCCTTAGAACACGCCCCTTTTTTATTTTGTACCACGCCCCTTCAGGCTCCCGAAGTGCCTCGATCTTCGTACTTGTGAAAACGAGTCGTACGAAAAGAAGTCGATGAGATATTCATAGCTGAACCACAACCCGCGCCACATGCACAAAGCGGTGGATCCAATCACTAGCGCGAATCACGAATAATGATGAATTGCTGTCAACATCAATGAGACACAGACCTGCTAAAATTTAGGTGTGATGCTGGGGACACTGTTTTAGCTGATCATGAGCGTTCATAGGCAGCCGGAGGGGGTGCCCAGGGGGCCTTACCCCCCCCCCCCCCCCCTCTCCCCAGGCTATGGCGCCCCCTTCCCCCCACCTCCAATCCCTAATCCACAACATGCGGAGCATGCATAATTTAGCTTCTAGCGCTCGCTCGCATGCATTATTAGCAACAATCCAGAGTCAACCGGTTACGCGCGCATCAGAAGTATCGTAAGCCACGCCCCTTTTGGCGCCCCTCGTGTGTTTGCCCCTCCCCTCGATAGATGCTGGGGCTGCCTCTGGCCGTTTAAGCAAATGAACTAAAATTGCAACTTACCGTTCAAAGGTGTGAAAAAAAGTATCGAAACCAGGAATTCAATGCTCAAAAATTTTCCCGGGGGCAGAGCCCCCGGACCCTCTTTCTAGCCCCCCCCCCCCCCCTTTCAATATTCCTGGATCCGCCCATGGCCTTCGGTGCCTCCTGTATCAATATCGACACCGATTTGCACACGGGGAAGAAGCGTAGGCGTAGGCGTAGGCCCTGCTCAAGCTTCTTTCGTGCACGAAGACTCCGGACCTCAAAATATCGCTCGATCGAAGTAGTAGCCGAAGCGTAGGCCCTTTAAATGTCGAGCTTCTCTTTGCGGCATCATGCATGCACCTCTTAGTAGGCTAAATTTAGTAGGCTATATAATTTGTCGTCCCATGTCTATACGCACTAGTTGGGCGTGGCCCGCCCTTCGCGTATTGGCGGAAGGTCGGGTTGCAAGCCTATACCAAGATTTGTTCTGGAGTGTTATGTAATATCGTTGTGAATATCGCACATTCGGGTTGTGATTATTGAGCGTTAGATTACGTGGTGATAATGTCTGCAGAGCAGCTGCTCAAGATATGTACATGTATTGCTTCGGGTGCGAGTTGGGCATGGCCCGCCCTTCGCATTGTTGTTCAGGCTTCATAGTAGCAGGGTAGCACAACTCTTTAGTAGCCTCTGTAACACATTCGCAAACAAAAGCAATGTTTGTCCGCTCCATGAAAATTCATATACATGTACATGTAAGTTATAATTAAATGGAAAGAACAGCTGCCTATCATTATCTCACATCAGCCGCTAATTGGGTGATAATGGGACGCTGCAATCCGATTGGACTGCAATCCCCGTTGCAGCAGAACAAATCCAGGTATAGGCTTGCAACCCGACCTTCCGCCAATACGCGAAGGGCGGGCCACGCCCAACTATATACGCACAGTTCTTAGTAGCAGTGGCGGATCTAGCATAGCCTTGGGGGGGGGCGGCAGCCCCCCCCCCCCCCCCCCCCCATTCATATTAAATGCCGCCCCTGTCATGAAATTGCCGCCCCCCCTCCCCCCCCACACACGCGTGCGCGCGCACTTCCTACCGTACGTAACGCACGCGCATCTAGAAAGCACACCTTTTGTGTATGTGTGTGTGGGGGGGGGGGGGGGGGGCGGGGGGGCGGCAATTTCTTAAAAGTTTCAGTGATTAATTCGCGAACGTTTTATTCGTTCCTTCGAAATCTTGCCTGCATATCGCATGTGCATAGGCCAGTGGCGTAGGAGCTGGGGCGGCAGCAGCGGCCATGGCCGCTGCACTTTTTCACAACAACAAAATAATAATAATAGGTTGACAAGCGCGCATACCCAGTGTACAACGGTTACCAAAAGTTGCCTTGGCTGCACTATAGCCGTTTTGTATTTTATATTACATGCGCAGAGGCAAGGTCTCAAAACAGACTAACCTGGTTACAGTTTTTGCGTTGTTTTGGGGGGGGGGGGGGGGGGTTTCTACGCAAAAAGCGTTGGCTTCTAGGGCTCCGCCCCAGACCCCGATGGGGGAGCCCCCGTGCCCCTAGCTGGCCGGGAGGGGTTCCCCCCTCCCGTCCCTCCCCGGGGAGGCGGGGGAACCACCTTTGTTGGCCGCTGCACTCTATATTCCCTTCCTACGCCACTGAATATATTAGGTGTATACTAACTTAACTGAATCACGATCATAATTAACAATAACAAAGTTGCAGTCTTTAAATGTACAAGTACATGGTCTACCGATTGTCACTAAATTAAAGGTTTAATTAGGTGCACCGTATTTTCACAGCTGCTGCTGCTTCAATTGTTACATCACCATGCCTCTAACTGAAGCGATTTACATACATCACAACGACAATATAGAGAAGTACGGTTTGCTCACGCGAGCATATCCAATATTCTCAGACGCTCAGACGCCTGTTGACGACCGTTACGAGGCGCGTTGTCGCAATAAACTTCGTTTTCTTTCGCGCGTATGTAACTGCGCTGCGAATACGCTGATTTTTAGCGGCTTTGAAGCGAAAAAATGTAAAAGCTTCTGGGGCTCCGCCCCAGGCCCCGATGGGGGAGCTTACAGCGCTCCCCCATACCCCCTTGCTGGTGAGTGGGTGGGCCCCGCCCCCGGCCGCCCCTCCAACCAACCGCCCCCCCTATAGCCCCATTCCTAGATCCGCCACTGCTTAGTAGGCCTATTGCCAAAATCGGCGCCGTGAATTTTAATGTCTAGCTAGCTCATGACCCACACGTACTCCACACACGTACATTGCATATGGCTCACCATGGCTATTCGCTGCCAATACTAGCAGTAGCGAAGCCAGCGAAACTGACATCGTCTCGTATCAACAGCGAGAATTTTGCTGATTAAAAAATATTTGGAGGTAAGTCTTAAGGCCGGCATACACGGGGCGACTTCAGCGCCAGGTTAATTTAATTGGTTAATAAGTGCAACTAGTAAAGCAGCGGCGTGTGTTAAAGGCGAATCGGCCCAACGGAACACCCATATAAAAATGGACCACCTCGCCACAGTATGTACGGTACGCATTTTATTAACAGCTTGCTGAGTTGCACCAGCTGCAGAACGGAGCTTTTCAGAATTGAAGCTTATAAAGACTTTTCTGAATCCATCAATTACGGAAGATACTTAAGATATTCTTGAAGTCTTATAGCTTTGATTAGATCGAAATGAAACTGCAGGACTGGTGGATCGGGGGAAGCAAGTACTTCTTGTTGTATTGTATCTATTTTTAGCATGTTACTTAGTACAGGGGGAAACGTGTCGAATCAGGCCGTTTTGATTTTATAAAGGATTTTTTTAAATCCTCTGTAAAATCACTGTGTGATTGAACATTAAATTTGTATGTGATATCACGTAATGATTCCAAAATGATTCCACGCGTTTTTTTCCTATGATAACTATGCTGTTTTTGTGACTTTAGAAGTGCAAAAGTTGCAAAGCGGCTGGGGCTCCGCCCCAGACCCCCATGGCCCATATCCGGATATCCGTACTGGGCCCGGAGGGAGGCGTATCCAGGTATCGTTCACCCCCACCCTCGCCCCGAAATCCTGGATCCGTCCCTGCTATGAAGTACTAAAATTTAGTACATTTATCAGTTGATTCGTTTTCAGCCGTTCAAGCTAGAACTAGAAAAATCGCTTTTCATGCATAAGTGCATGTGTATCTTCATTAAAAAGATTAGAAATGATTACATGCATGTGTGCGCTGTGTACAGAGGGCCGCCAAATACGCCGGCCCTGCTGAGCCCAACGCAAGGGGACCCCCCCCCCCCCCCCGCTTGCATTTATACTAGGCAGGGCTGCAGGGGCCCACAAGATTTACCCTGCGCCAGGCCCATTAAGCTTCGAGAATGATTAAATAGCTTAGATAACGATAAGGCGCTTGCGGTCGAGCGATTTGTCGCCAGAAAATAGAAAACCTTTCTAATTCGGAGCGACCGGTCGACAGAAAAATCAAAGAGATTCGCTAATAAGTCGATCGGTAGTCGCCCCGTGTATGCCGACCTTTACTAATAGTAAACAAGGTATAAAATTAATTTATAAAATTGGTGATGTACAATGTACGATTTGTAGACAGCAATTGAGTAAAAAGGAAGGAAACAAGGGATTACGGATATTATGCATTCATTAATTTATACATATTACATACCTACATTCAGCACAGAATTTCAGGCAGGTAGATTTGCTAAATAATGTAGGTACATGTATGTAATATTTATAAATAAATGAATGCATAATTTCCGTAATTCCTTGTTTCCTTACTTTTTACTCGATTGCTGTCTATAAATCCTACATCACCAAATTAAATTTTTATTAAATCTTATATCTTGTTTCACTGCATTTTTCCCCCCAGCACATCACAGCAGTATAAGACAAGTTGATCTGCTCACGTGTTATCACTGGCATCACTAAATCACATCATAATCAAACAATTTCTTAAACAGCTAAGGTCTCTGGAAGTTCTGGCATGTGACTGCACACACACCCCCGGCCGCACATGTCATACACAAGAACCTCCATCACAACTATACTCACAAGATTCAAAGCCCTCTTCTCTTGACTGAAGGTATTCATATGTTCGTCAAAGCCAGTAGCATGCAAAGGCATCAGGATTAATTGCCATAAATGTCTGTACCTGATGTGGGCATGTATGGTGTGTGGATTAAAGCAATTGACCATTCACACCAAAGATGCTTACCAGATTGCCTGCCATTTTCATATGTGTTGGGCAAAAGGACCACCACTGAGTACAGCACAGAACATCATGGCCAAACTATCCAGCTGTGTTGGGGCAAATAGTTGGAGAAGGAAGTGGACCATTTTGGAAAGGTGGGTGTACGTGTATGTTTGTTTGTACAGGATGGTGTTCCATTTCCTCTTCTCCATGTCCACCTAATAACATCGGCCAAGAACAGCTCACATCTGGCCGACACACACATTTAAACAAATAGCAGCATTGCTTGTGGCCATGTCAAGAACAAAGCTGTCCTCATTGGAAGCGTCTGTCAGTGGAGAGATATGACTTATGGGGTTATGGGGTTATGGGGTTACCAGTGCAGCCTGAATGAGCAGCACCTGATCTGCTCTGGTGGGGACCACCAGAGGACTTTGTGAAGGCATTCCCATTGATAAAGGAGCATTTATCAGTTACCATTGAACAGAACTCACTTATAAAGGCTGTACCAGCAGGCCATCTTTGAGAGCTTGCATAGCGTTTTGGGCTATTCCAATATTTAACCGCACACCCCTATATATGGATGACAATAAATGGTGTCCAGGGGGGTATTGGGATAATGTCCAGGGGGGGTGGTCATTAAAATGCCTGTCCCGTGAGGCTAGAAGGTATACTGAACAGAAGCTTGTCCAGGGGCCAGGGGGGACATATACAAGTCTGTCCCATATTGTGTGTGTGTGTGTGGGGGGGGGGGGGGGGAGGGGGGTCATCACATCCATAATTGGGGTGTACGATTAAATAATGGAGGGGGTGGGGGTGGGGGTGGGGGAGGGCGCTCTCCCGTTGTTAGGTGGCTCACCTGTACACTTCGAACCAATCATGAAAGCCAACTTATTTGGCCTTAATAGCTAGCGACAGCCAGTTGCATACAGTGGTTTCCCAGCTTCACGCTATCCTTCTTACTGCCTTCATGCTAAGGTATAGATCCTTCTTACTTTCGGGATCGGCTTTGTTCTGGTTCTTCTCGCAATTGTTCTTTATTCACGTGCTTCCACAAAACGGTCTTTCAGAGCCTCGTCGCGCGACTCGTCAGCACAACTGCCATCATTTTAGCACGATTCTTTTCTCTTCGCGATCGACGTGTCTGCAGCTTGAAGAGACATGCCATTGTGACTACCGTACGTGTTCAACCACAAGCTTATTCTGGATCTCCACTTTTATATGGCTCCTAAGCCGATAAAATCTGTTGTGGGCTATGTGCTAACAAAACTAAGTTCGCTAAAGAATGAAATTGTGTCATGCAAGCATAACTCCCCCTATGAAAATATAAAACAAATCCAACTCGGTAGTAAGTTTCTAAATTGTTGGTTCTAGTGCTTCCGCATAACCGCTAACATTATGCTTCTGTCGTGACAAATACACAATGCAATACATGTAAACCTCTTATCTTATCAGATCCGGATGGAGAAACTTTTTTTCAGGTTCGAATGTGGGAACGAGTGAGCGTTTCTCTGTTGTCTGAGCTTTCTAAGTCTCGGCAGTTTTACTAAGTTGTTAGGTACTCGACTGCTGTATCCAAATACACTCGCTAAAGTCCAACTGATTCTACGGTGCTATGGCAAGAGTGGAATCTGGTATTTGCTAATCGTATTCATGACACTTCAAATCTTACATAGGACCTACTAACGTAGGTCCGAATACATGGTCCCATACAGACATGTAAATATAGTGACATCTTTTTTGCTTTTGCGTAATCCATATGCTCTGGTTGGTTGCTCAGGAGTAGAGTCAGAGACACACTCTCAGTCTGACTAGCCCGCGCTGTCTTTAATACAATAAACTTCGTATATAAGGTCGTGCGCATATCCTTTCTTACTTAGGAGCATCCGAATCGATATCGCTGTACCCCATAGTATATATATATATAATTATAATATATGGGACAGTTTCCGCGAAAATGTCCGACTTTTATAACACTATAATATAATAAAAATGCTTCTTGTTTGAATCGCTATATCTTCCGAACGCTGAACGCTATCGACTTCCTATTTTCAACAGTTCATACTACACCATTTCTCTATGACAAATTACATTTTGAAGTCTTGCACTTGCTCCACACCTGTATTGCAACGTTCGATACCCCACCGGGATCAAACCCGCCATAACTTTAGATAGGAGTAATCAAATCGCTTCAAATTCGGTTTGTAGGTACAGAGGTCCTATACCTATCGATTCGTTCTGTTCGTTAATTTTTATGTAATCCGTTACGGAGATACAGCTTTTCAAAGTAAGCGCATGTTTCCCGCTCGAATCGCGCCTTTATATGAGGATGAAACTGCTTCCATACCCCGGAGCACATGAATATTCAACTAGATCCCGTGGGCTGGGACATACAGTAGTTTGAGGAATACTCACGTGATTTAATGCAGCAATTGGTTAGTTAATTGCTATTTACAGTTCCCAGACCTTTTTTGTAAGGCGGACCTTTTGGCGGGTGCACCTCGCCTCTTTAATTCCACGGACGATTTCGAACGGCCCAGTGCGAAAACGACGATATATATCTAAGATGAATGCTCGGATGAATGGGTGGTGGAGATTGGGAGCTGTAGAAGTTTTCTTTCGTAAGCTAAACTGCCCGCAGTGTCAGTGAACATGTGGAGCATGGCAGATAGCTGTGGGGTGGTGCAGACAGCTGTGGAGCATGGCAGATAGCTGTGGATAGCTGTAAAGCATGGCAGATAGCTGTGTGCTCGTATGGCAGATAGCTATGGAGCATGGCAGATAGCTGTGTGCTCGTATGGCAGATAGCTATGGAGCATGGCAGATAGCTGTGTGCTCGTATGGCATATAGCTGTGGAGCATGGCATATAGCTGTGGAGCATGGCAGATAGCTGTGACGCATGGCAGATAGCTGTGGAGCATGGCAGATAGCTGTGGAGCATGGCAGATAGCTATGGAGCATGGCAGATAGCTGTGGAGCATGGCATATAGCTGTGGAGCATTGCGTATAGCTGTGGAGCATGGCATATAGCTGTGGAGCATGGCAGATAGCTGTGAAGCATGGCAGATAGCTGTGGAGCATGGCAGATAGCTGTGTGCTCGTATGGCATATAGCTGTGGATCATGGCAGATAGCTGTGGATCATGGCAGATAGCTGTGGATCATGGCAGTTAGCTGTGGATCATGGCAGTTAGCTGTGGAGTATGGCAGATAGCTGTAGAACATGGCAGATAGCTGTGGAACATGGCAGATAGCCGTGGAGCATGGCAGATAGCTATGTGCTCGTATGGCAAATAGCTGTGGAGTATAGCAGATAGCTGTTGAGCATGGCAGATAGCTGTGAAGCATGGCAGATAGCTTGGAGCATGGCAGATAGCTGTGAAGTATGGCAGATAGCTGTGTGCTCGTATCACAGATAGCTATGGAGAATGGCAGATAGATGTGGAGCATGGCAGATAGCTGTGGAGCATGTCAGATAGCTGTGGAGCATGGCAGATAGCTGTGGAGTATGGCAGATACACTGTAGCTGTGGATCATGGCAGATAGCTGTGTGCTCGTATGGCAGATAGCTATGGAGCACGGTAGATAGCTGTAAAGCATGGCAGATAGCTGTGTGCTCGTATGGCAGATAGCTATGGAGCATGGCAGATAGCTGTGTGCTCGTATGGCATATAGCTGTGGAGCATGGCATATAGCTGTGGAGCATGGCAGATAGCTGTGACGCATGGCAGATAGCTGTGGAGCATGGCAGATAGCTGTGGAGCATGGCAGATAGCTATGGAGCATGGCAGATAGCTGTGTGCTCGTATGGCATATAGCTGTGGAGCATTGCATATAGCTGTGGAGCATGGCATATAGCTGTGGAGCATGGCAGATAGCTGTGAAGCATGGCAGATAGCTGTGGAGCATGGCAGATAGCTGTGTGCTCGTATGGCATATAGCTGTGGATCATGGCAGATAGCTGTGGATCATGGCAGATAGCTGTGGATCATGGCAGATAGCTGTGGATCATGGCAGTTAGCTGTGGAGTATGGCAGATAGCTGTGGAACATGGCAGATAGCTGTGGAACATGGCAGATAGCCGTGGAGCATGGCAGATAGCTATGTGCTCGTATAGCAAATAGCTGTGGAGTATAGCAGATAGCTGTTGAGCATGGCAGATAGCTGTGAAGCATGGCAGATAGCTTGGAGCATGGCAGATAGCTGTGAAGTATGGCAGATAGCTGTGTGCTCGTATCACAGATAGCTATGGAGAATGGCAGATAGTTGTGGAGCATGGCAGATAGATGTCAGATAGCTGTGGAGCATGGCAGATAGCTGTGGAGTATGGCAGATACACTGTAGCTGTGGATCATGGCAGATAGCTGTGTGCTCGTATGGCAGATAGCTATGGAGCACGGTAGATAGCTGTGGAGCATGGCAGATAGCTGTATGGCCGATAGCTATGGAGGATCACAGATAGCTGTGGAGTAGGGCAGATAGCTGTGTAGCAGGCAGATAGCTGTGGATAGCTGTAAAGCATGGCAGATAGCTGTGTGCTTGTATGGCAGATAGCTGTGTGCTTGTATGGCAGATAGCTGTGGAGCATGGCAGATAGCTGTGGAGCATGTCAGATAGCTGTGGAGCATGGCAGATAGCTGTGGAGCATGGCAGATAGCTGTGTAGCATGTCAGATATTTGTGGAGCATGGCAGATAGCTGTGGAGCATGGCAGATAGCTGTGGAGCATGGCAGATAGCTGTGGAGCATGGCACATAGCTGTGGAGCATGGCAGATAGCTGTGAAGTATGGCAGATAGCTGTGTGCTAATGTGCTTGTATGGCAGATAGCTATGGAGAATTGCAGATAGCTATGGCACATGGGAGATAGCTATGGAGAATTGCAGATAGCTATGGCACATGGGAGATAGCTGTGAAGCATTGCAGATACACTGTAGTTGTGGATGGCAGATAGCTGTGGGCTCGTATGGCAGATAGCTATGGAGCATGGCAGATAGCTGTGGAGCATGGCAGATACAGTAGCTGTGTGCTCATATGGCAGATAACTATGGAGCATGGCTAGCTGTGGCGCATGGCAGATAGCTGTGGAACATGGCAGATAGCTGTGGAACATGGCAGATAGCCGTGGAACATCAAATGGCAGATAGCGGCTTGTGCAGTATAGCAGATAGCTGTGGAGCATGGCAGCGAGCTTTGGAGCATGGCAGATAGCTGTGGAGCATGTCAGATATTTGTGGAGCATGGCAGATAGCTGTGGAGCATGGCAGATAGCTGTGGAGCATGGCAGATAGCTGTGGAGCATGGCAGATAGCTGTGAAGTATGGCAGATAGCTGTGTGCTAATGTGCTTGTATGGCAGATAGCTATGGAGAATTGCAGATAGCTATGGCACATGGGAGATAGCTATGGAGAATTGCAGATAGCTATGGCACATGGGAGATAGCTGTGAAGCATTGCAGATACACTGTAGTTGTGGATGGCAGATAGCTGTGGGCTCATATGGCAGATAGCTATGGAGCATGGCAGATAGCTGTGGAGCATGGCAGATACAGTAGCTGTGTGCTCATATGGCAGATAACTATGGAGCATGGCTAGCTGTGGCGCATGGCAGATAGCTGTGGAACATGGCAGATAGCTGTGGAACATGGCAGATAGCCGTGGAACATCAAATGGCAGATAGCGGCTTGTGCAGTATAGCAGATAGCTGTGGAGCATGGCAGCGAGCTTTGGAGCATGGCAGATAGCTGTGGAGCATGGCAGATAGCTGTGGAGCATGGCAGATAGCTGTGGAGCATGGCAGATAGCTGTGGAGTATGGCAGATATCTGTGTGCTCGTATGGCAGATAGCTATGGAGCATGGAAGATAACTGTACGGCAGATAGCTATGGGAGTATGGCAGATAGCTGTGGAGCATCAATGCAGATAGCTGCAAGTGTAGCATCAATGCTTGTGGAGTATGGCAGATAGCTGTTGAGCATGGCAGATAGCTATGGAGCATGGCAGATAGCTATGGAGCATGGCAGATAGCTATGGAGCATGGCAGATAGCTATGTGCTCGTATGGCAGATAGCTGTGTAGCATGGCAGGTAGCTGTGGAGTATGGCAGATAGCCGTGGAGCATGGCAGATAGCTGTTGAGCATTGCAGATAGCTGTGGAGTATGGCATATAGCTGTGGAGCATGGCTTATAGCTGTGTAGCATGGCATATAGCTGTGTAGAAGACAGAGGAGTAACCACATGCAGTATACAACTACTGTGAAGCGGTCCCTACAGCAGACAGCAGTGGAATGAGCACACCCTTCTGCTGATTACCATTAATAATTAGTAATTAAAAAAACACTGCACTCAGAAAGGATGGCTACATAGATCTGCAAGAACTAGACAGGATGAAGACGCAGTGATTCGTGATGCCTGTTGGTAGAATGTTGCCATTGCTTGGATCACCTCCAAGCTCATAGGACTTGATGTCATTGAACTCGTGTTTCTTTGTTTCTGTCACTGTGTAATCTGAACAAAACAATGTTTGTAATGGGATTTTAGCTTCCCACTTCATATGCTGAGACATGTGATGTGTTGTGTGTGTGTTTGTGTGTGTGCAACACCTGCAACCCTCCACACCTCTGATGGTATCTTAATTTTGTTTGTTTGTACTAGTAACAAAGGCCCAATGTCATGAATTTTGTTTTGTGGCAAGACTTTTGCCCCATGCATGCAACCATGATAAAACCTAAATGTCATGCACATGTATCTGTGGAGGGGTAAGAATCCACACATGCCTACATGGTGTATGGGCTGATTTGCAAATATATATGTTATGCTGCATGCACCTTTCTGCAAATGCAGCTGTGACATGATCCCAGGTATTGCTGGTTGCCCTAGGGAGTGTTGAAATAATAGTTGTGTCCTGGAAGATCATAGTATGTTACTTGTGATTGTGTGGGATGGGTCAATGTGGTTGTAGCACCACTTTCGTTCCCAGACCCATGTCATAGCAGCAGATGGAGAACATCACCACTGCAACTACAGTACAATTAGACCAGTCCAGTCATTTCACCAGTGATAATATCAATATCAATCACATCATACACATACAGCACACTAGCAGAGTAGTAAGAGGCGGTTCTGAACATATAGGGTTTCCAAAACTATAATGCTGGTGGTCTCACTAAACAGAAGTCACACCATATTTGCTGACCAAAAGCAACCTGTTAAGAAGCACGTTACATGTACAAACACACAACTGAGATCACATAACATAGGTCAAATGTGACGGAGCAAAGTACTTACTTATAATTTGAGAGTGAATCCATCACCCAACTGCTAACAACAACAGTGGCATCCACAAGCCCTTCTGATGGGGATGTTGTGTCACATACTACCAAACATGACTGAGATTGCAATAAATTTATTAATGGTTAGTTGTATTATTACTCAGTTGTTTTTAGCATACTTGTGGTTTTGACACTATTTTTCCTCCTGCCAATACTAAGAGGTTCGTTATTTGCTCCTTCGAAAGTGGATTACACCCTTCCATAACAAAAAAATTCATGCACGCAAACAGGCCTGCTTCCTAAATCAAATAATACATGTGAATACATGAGCTAGTTATTCCACCACATACCCCACCAGCAAGACTCAATCGTGCCTTTTGAGGTGCATTTACACTGTAAACGTGGTCCCCTCTCACCTTGTACATGTTCTGACCAGAAACCAAAAATAAAAAAATTACAAATGATACAAGCATACCACAGGAAGGGCCACTTGTCGCTCATTCTCTAGACTATGTTTGATCCCTACACAGCAAGGCACACACATTTCACAAGGCGTATACATCAAAGGGAGAAAGACTCACACTGATAATCTACGATCCAGCGACCTGACGCTATACCCTGAAGGTACTTGAATGTTCGAGTGCACCTGCCATTTTCATCTGAGTGGTATACAATAATGTTGTAGGCATCACAGCAAAGTTATGTGCAATGTTCACACTTACATGTGATTACCCTAAAATGGCTCAACAGTGCGATATCAGGCAACTTACCTACATTAACGACAATGTGGGTGGTCCTGCCATTGAAGCAAGTAGCGATGCGACCACCATGCTTCTTAGCAAATATTTTTGCTTGTTGCTATCAACAGAAAAAGTGTGCATTAACAGGCTGGTCATATGACATAAAGCACACATTACATCACATGACATGGCTAGCTCACCAGTTGAGCCCCTGTAAGTCTTGAACCAACAAGAGATAGATGTGGTGAAGCATATGCTTGTATCTGTGTGGCTTGTGACATAGACATCTGCTCCTCCTGCTGTAGTACATGTAGATCATCCTGTGGTAACTTGCTATTCAGATGAAATTGTGTCTCCTCGACGACAGTAACATCCTTTCCATTGCCATGTAAAGTTTATTCCACAATCATGTACAGACAGTGTGAGTGTGCATGTGGCCTCCTCATAACATTAAAGTCACACATACACAAAGTGGGGGTGAGGGTGGGGGTGGGGATGGGTCCATGGGGGGGTTGGTCCATTGGGGTGAGGGGAGCACACATATCCCTAAAATAGTGGCCTACTGGATTAATACTTGGTGTGCCTATGCATGTGGCTTCATGACTGTCGTATGCACAGGTAATTGGTGTACCTGTGGTGGGCAAAAATTAGGGGGATACACGTAGGGAGTGATAAGCTTACAGGTACTAGTAACGTCTTCCTTCATGTCTTTCTTCACTGCTGATTCTAATGCCTTAAACGCTTCTGCAATTTCACCCAGCCTGGAACTCTCGTTGAGGCTACTGAAATGGGCCTAAACATAAATACCCTTGGCCCATTTGACGGTTAGGCCTTATAATAATATATACCGCTTCGTCACGGCCTGCTTGCAGAGAGGGCACATTGCATGCTTGCAGCTGGATATAACGGTGCATATGCAGACTCTGCAATTATAGACGATATCTCACTGATTACGCATCATGCATGCCTGCAAAACCTGCAAAACGCATGGCCACACCGCGTTGTGTACGGGTCCACGAGCAGTTCCAAGCTACATGAATTTAATATACAAAATCAAAATAATCCACGAGTAATCGGCATCAGTTACCATATAGGACACTGCAGGTTCTTTTGCATTTCAACAATAGTGTCTTTTACCATATGACGTGCCATTTCTCTTTTTCGCGCTCTTTTTTTTTGATTGGTCGGGAGTGCGGATTCACCATTTGAATATTGCATCATATAGTCTACAAAGCTCCAAACTACCAGTATTGTGCAACGTTGTGACCATTCAGGTGCCAAAACGCCATGCTCCTTGGAAAAACTGATGAATGCAGATCGCCACGAAAAAGACAGCCCCTCCCACTACTCATGCAAAGCAGCCAGCACACTGACAGACTGTGTCGTGCCTGGGAGGAGGAGGAGGCCAAAGGAGGGCATTATGGCAAGAGAAGCATTGTATGCTATTTAATTATGTACAGAACTTTTTTGCTTTATTCAGTGCAACATCCATGCCCAGTTGCAGTCTTGTAAGGAAGGTTATTAAAAGCAAACTCGTACTTCTCATTACTGGTCATAAAGTTCACGTTTTCTGTATAATACCCATTGAGTGCTTACATGGGATTAAAAGTGAATTCAGCTTGTCCCATTGTGATCTCAAGTCAAAGCCAACAATATGTTGCATGCAACTCAAATGAAAATGGGGTTTACTGAAGGTTATGGGCTGCCTGCAGAATGTAGAGAGGTGCCATCAGCAGAACTGGCCTCAGTGACCACCTGACATGTCCCTCTTGGTGGAGTATCCGCACTTTCTCTAACATGCAGGCTTCCGAAGAGACGAGACTTATAAAGAAAAAAACTACAATGTTGGCCTGTAGCCAATCTGATTGTGGAAGGCAGTAGTGACAAAGTGACAATAGAGAGAAGTGCTATTAAATTTTTGGCTTATACACATACACGTACCAATAAGTGTACAGGAATGCTCGTGGGTATTTTCAAGCAGATACTGAGGACAATTAACCTTAAGATCCAAATTGGACCACTACATACACTGTACACATAATGGCAGATGAACGGTGACACCTAGTTGTAGATTTAAAATGCCACATGCCTATGTGGCAAGTTTTAATAGGAACTGTTTTATGAAAAAACTATTTTTGCAGTCAAATCAAACACAACAGAGTCACCTACGGTACACATGAAATACACCCCACAGCACTCTAAAGCACATGCATGTGTGGTGTCAGCAAAGCACCTCACAACACCTAGACGGGTTCGCCAAAGGTACACATGGCACGCAAAATACTAGCAGCATACTCTCTGTGTTGAGGACCAGCCTTCATCATCCTCACAAGCTATGGTTCTTCTTTCTGTGAGTGCACAGTGCAGCATTGCTTCCATACTTAAGGCCACACTCCGTGCAGCAGAACTTTCGTTCAGCTTCTGTTAATTGCCTGCGTTTGCGCTTAGGTCGAACCTGGCTAGCTTCTCCTTCATCATGGGAGCTGTCAACAGCCACTGGCAGTGCATCACCTGTGACACCACTTGTGCCACCACCTGATCCATCACCTGTGACAGGAGGCATTGTGTGGTTTCTCTTCCTGTGCAGGGACAGGGCATTGTAGCTGGCATACTCATTGCCACATACTGAACACTTGAATGCATAGATGAGCTCAGACCTGGTCCTACGTTTCCTCTTCAGAGACCCAGAACCACCATTGCCGGCACCTGAATTCTCAGGCATGAGGACATGGACCTCCCCATCAGTGGGAGTGTTAGGGATAGTAGCTGAAGATCCTGGCAGCTCACTGTCTCCTGACTGCAGAGAGGTGCCACCAGCAGAGCTGGCCTCAGTGATCCCCTGGGGCCTCGGACAGACATTGTCCCTCTTGGTTGGGTCATGGACGTACTCCCTCACTTTTTCAAACAGGTACTGCGACCGCTGGAGGGACAACCCTTTTGGCTTTATAACAGGTGGCAATAATTGGTGCTGAAAGGCATTCCGGATGTCTTCCACTTTCACACCAGTCCTGAGCATGTTGACCTTGGTGGGATTAGTGTCTGATGGCATGGCCCTCATCTCCATTACACCGGGGTGCTCCCTGTCAAATTCAAATGTATGGGAGCACCCAAAGGCACTCAGAGGCTCAAACCACTGGCCCAAGAAGACGTTCCAATCATAAAATAGCCAGTTCTGGTATAGCTGTGGCACGCATTCAACATCCTGGCCACTTTTGCATACACATTTGACAAGGTCTGCCATGTCGTCTATGTGATCCTGTCGTTGGTAGTGCTTCTTGAAGAGCCCAAAATAGGAGTCTGGCCGAAACTTGGTATGCCCAGGTAGCATGAAGTTCAGCTGAATCCTGTCGTGCAGACCAGTTATCACCCTCCAGGCCATGTACCACAGCATGGTGGTGTTTTTGCTCTGCCCAGTACAGTTGTCTGCCTGTAGGGTTACATTCCTCTCTCCCAGTCCATGCAGGTGGAAAAAGGCATGCACCAGGCTGACCACCACCACGGCCCCCTTGCCCACATGCTCTGCCTCGTCTATCAGGAAGAACACCTGACGACACAATGGCTCACAGCACACTCCAAAAACATGGACCTTGCGAGCTGTCCTGAAGTAAAAGGTTCCCCTCTGTTGGGAGCTGTAGGGGAGGGACACCTGCTGGCAGTAATCAAAGGAATACTGCATGCAGAGATCCAAGTAGGCATAGGAGGTGAGGGGAGACAGCTGGACCCTGGACTTCAAGTGGCTTAGGATTTGGTCTTTTTCTTTCTGTGTCTTCCCTCTCCACACTTTTTCAGCCACCTCAATATTGGCATTGTAATTCTCCCTCAGCTCCTTGGCCTTGCTGAGGTGCTGGTTGTAGCTATCATTGATAGCCTTGCGCTGCGCATCAGACAGGCTGTGCCGTAAGGTGACCAAAGCCTTATCACATTTGTCACACAAGTCGCTACGTGAAGCCTGAATCTTGATGTTCAGACAGTACTCACGCCACAGCCTGATGAATGTTGGATATGACACCATGTGAGGGACAGGTGGCACAGGATCAGGAGTAGGCACATTGAGCAGAGTATACTGTCTCCGTAATTGGCTCGTAAGCCGGTAAGGGCATGGTTGTTGTGTAGCTGGCAAGGCCCTCCTGGACTCGACCTCCACAAGTACAGCCTGGCAGTAGTCGCGATACAAGGACTTCATGGTATGACTACTCTCCAGCAAAAAGTCCCTGGTTTTGCCCTGCAGTCGACCAGGGTCAGGTAGGGCATGAGCTGCAGCATAGTTTTTGATAAACTTGACCACTGTCAGCTTATCCAATTGAGATAGGGCATTGTGGGGTGCCCTGCCACTGTTGCCATGGGCATTTGGGACAATATCTGAGCCAGAGCACACCTCCTGCTTCCAGCGCTGTAGTGTACGGCAAGTAATATCAGCAACAGCACAGAAGGCCGTCTTGCATATGGGGGTAGACCAGTCAAGGTGATAATGGAAACCCGAGTTGTCTTGAACTAGAGCCAGCATTCCAAGAACAACAGCCTTTCTGGTTTTCTTGTCCAATGCAGCCAAGGAATGTGCTCTAATTTGGGCCAAGTCAGCAGACTTAATTAGACAGTTGTGTTTGCAGCATCCTCCTCTGGTAAGGAAGCCATTGAGTACATTACTTATCCCCTCATCACCACCATCACCATGATCACTTTCATCACCATCACTGCTACCCCAATCACGTTGGCTACCATCACTGCTATCTCCATCACCTCGATCACTATCGTCACCATCACTGCTACCCCCATCACCACTATCATCACCTTCGCCACCACTTACATCCCTACAACCAGAGCTACGACCACCATAACTGCAAAAATCGTCCACACACCCATACCTAGCGTAACCTCCACATACGCTGGTTTCACTTTCACCACCATCCCCATCGTTCTCATTTTCTCCAACCTCTCCAATCCGCTCCGATTCTTGCACGTCATCGTCGCCGTGCGAGGTGAGCTCTCCGTCGCTCGAGTCAAGTACTTCCATATCATCCATGCAAGTATTAACACGCGGAAAATCACGTGAAAGTGTACGCAAATTGGCCTTCGGTAGGATTGTTTGTGTACCGCCTTTCTCATGGTTGCACATCTATAATATTACAACAATTCGCATGCAGCAATACTGTATTCGGCTACCCTGAGATTGCCCTTTACATAAATATTACAAAAGACTAGGCGCGTAGGCTGAATGTTTCGCGGAAGACGTTACTTGGAAAGTGACAATGGTAAGTTTTGGTTCTGCATAAACCGGCGTTACCCTGCGGAGCGAAAATTGCTTCGTTCAGCATCTAATGGTTCTAATCGTTTGTTATAAATGTTTTTCCATGTAGGTCGATCTGTCTAACGTCTTACATGCTCAGCAACGCTCTCGATGTGTAACAGCATTTGATACGTGCATATAAAAATTTAAAAAAAAACACACACACAGTGCATTCATTACAGCCCCATCCAAGCTAAATGGTACGAAACTAGCGGGAGATATATATGCTTTAAAACCGAATATCGTATCAGTAGTTGATGTACGGATACCGATTGAGGCAATGCCGACACTCCTGAGTGCAGGGAGATACTCGGGTTTGGAACCCCTGGAGGTAACAACTCCTGTATACGTATTTTCCACAGGGAGTGGATTTAAGGCACTATTCGAATTTTACATAGAGACATGATGTGGTGAAAATGGGAAGTCGACAACATTCACCGCTACGCTATAAACCTTGAAGCGAAATGCAATAAACAATTCGGGTCCCCAGACTATTTAATACGCAATAAATCACGTGATAACATTGCTCCCAGCCCACTGTCAGGATGTAGTTGAATATTCATGTACTCCTGGGTATGGAAGCAGTTTCATCCTCATGTAAAGGCGCGATTCAAGCGGGAAACGTGCGCTTACTTTGTAAAGCTGTATCTCCGTAACGGATTACATAAAAATTAACGAACAGAACAAATCGATAGGTATAGGACCTCTGTACCTACAAACCGAATTTGAAGCGATTTGATTACTCCTACCTAAAGTTATGGTGGGTTTTAACCCGGTCGGGTATCGAACATTGCAATACTGGCATGGAGGAAGTGCAAGACTCCAAAATGTAATTTATTATAGAGAAATGGTGTAGTATGAACTGTTGAAAATAGGAAGTCGATAGCGTTTCGCGTTCGGAAGATATAGCGATTCAAACAAGAAGCATTTTTATAACATTATAATGTTATAAAAGTCGGACATTTTCGCGGAAACTGTCCCATATATATATATGGGACAGTTTCCACGAAAATGGCCCTTCGTTTATATATATAAAATGTTATAAAAATGCTTCTTGTTTGAATCGCTATATCTTCCGAACGGTTAAAGGTATCAACTTCTTATTTTCAACACTTCATACTATAGCATTTGTCTATCGTAAAATACATTTTGGAGTCTTGCACTTGCTCCGTATCAGTACTGCAACGTTCGATACCCCACCGGGTTCAAACCCGCCATAACTTTCTGTAGGAGTAATAAAATCGCTTCAAATTCCGTTTGTAGGTAGAGGGGTCCTATACCTATTGATTTGTTCTGTTCGTTAATTTTTATGTCATCCGTTACTGAGATACAGCGGCGCAAAGTTGGTACAAGTTTCCCGCTCGAATCGCGCCGTTGTATGTGCGCGAACCGTTTCCATTCACCGAAGTACATGAATATTCAACTATTTCCTGTGGGTTGGGACTTTGTTAACCTAGCCACACCTACAAAGCATTTATCGGTGAGGTCTTGCCTATTAGCAGAGATAATGTATAACAGGCCCGTAGGCTGGGGGGGGTCGGTGGGTTCGGTCGACCCCCCCCGCTCGTCAGAACTAGTTCCGCTTGCCATCAAAATAATTTATTCATAACTTCTATACATGTATAGCTATAGCCCGCGAGAACGAGATAACAATACATGCAGGCTTAGCAACCGCGGGACATCCATTCTAAAATGGGGCGCCCACGTCCCGCCCACAACAAACAGCAGCGGCGGAACAGGGGGAGGGTCCGTGAATTAAATTACGGGTTCCGTGCAACTATGGGTAAAAGTTCCGCATACGATCAAGAATTGCGGAACTTTTACCCATGCATACTGTTAGTTGGGCGTAGCCCGACCTTCGCGTATTGGCGGATACGCGAAGGTCGGGCTACGCCCAACTAGCATATACTGTTACATGTATAGTCATTTGAGTTGCATACGACAAATCGCCCGGAAGTTGCCCCGTGTATGCCAGCCTTTAGACTCGCAACTCGCAAGCCAGACCTACATGTACTTCATTATTGAACGGGAATGTTTCTATGCAATTATGCTATGTTTTGTGGATGAAAAATTGCAAAAGTTGCAAAGCGGCTGGGGCTCCGCCCCAGACCCCGATGGGGGAGCTTATAGCGCTCCCCCATACCCCCTAGCTGGGCGAGAGGGGGCTACGCCCCCTCCTGCTCCCACCCCCGTTCTTAATCAGTTCCACCTTATTGCTTTCCCGAACCCCCCCGTCTCCCGATCAGCCTACGGGCCTGTATAAGTAGTATTTACAGTTGTTATTCGTTATCTTCTGTGTAGATTTAAACGATATGGCGACAACTGACGACGAGCTCGTCGTGTATCATTCAGCGGACGAGTTCGAATGGTACGATAATTTGGACGTGGATGAGGAGGGTGGTGCCAATGGCGACGGTGAATATAGAAGTGGTGATTCCGACGGCATTTATAGCGATGTCTGTGAAGGTGGAATGAACGGTGATGGTGAAAGTGACGGAGATGACGGTGATGGTGAAAGTGATGATGGTGGAAGTGATGATGGTGGAAGTGATAGCGATAAGGACTGTGATGGAAGCGACTGTGATGGTGATAGCGGAAGCGACTGTGATGGCGATGGTGATGATGTCAGCAAGGGCCCAGGTGGTGTACCAGCTAGAATAGCACGGGGACAGTGTCGTCCACGTCGCATGCTGAATGCCTACCTCACTAAAGGAGGGTGCTGCAAAGACGGCTGCTTATTGAAGTACGGTGACTTGCCCAAAAGACGAGCACTCACATTATCCAGATTGGACAAGAAAACCAGAAAGGCAGTTGTTTATGGAATGCTTGCTGTGACTCGGAACAAATCTGGTTCTCGAAATACATTCCAATATCGCCTTGACTGGTCCAGTCCTGTCTGTAGGGATGCTTTCTGTGCCGTCATTGGCACAAGTTACCGTACATTGAAGCGTTGGCAGCAGCAGGTGTGCTCTGACTCTGATGTTGAGCCCCATCCCCATGGCAACTGTGGCAGGGCTCCTCACAATGCCCTCTCTCGCGAGGACAAAAGGATGGTGGTCAGATTTATTGAGAATTATGCTGCCACAAATGCCCTCCCTGACCCTGGTCGATTGCAAGGGACGATCAGAGACTACGTTCTGGAGAGTGGCAAAACACTAAAGTCTGTGTACGCCGAGTATTGCAAAGCCATGGAGTCTACATCAAAGACCACACCAGCACCACAGCAACCTTGCCCTTACAAATTGACCACTCGGCTGAAGCGGCAGTACACCTTGCTCAACGTTCCTCCGGCTCCTCCTACACCTCCTGCTGCACGTGTGGTGAAGTACGTGTCATTTATTAGACTCTGGCGCAGGTACTGCTTCAACATCAAGATCCAACCTGCACGCAGTGATCTGTGTGACAAGTGTGACCAGATGTTGGTCACTTTGAGGCACAGCCTTTCTGATGAGCAGCGCAAAACAATAAATGACAAATACAACCAACACCTGATTAAGGCCAAGGCATTCCGTGACGCCTACAATGCAAACATTGAGGAGGCTGAGAAGGAATGGGGAAGTAAGGGACAGAAGGAACGTGACCAGATCCTGGGTCACTTGGAATCCAGGGCTCTGATGGCTCCCTTCACCTCACACGCCCACCTGGACATGCAGATGCAGTACTCCTTTGACTACTGCCAGCAGGTGTCACTGCCCTACAGCTCACAACAAAGGGGCACTTTTTATTTCAGGACACCTCGCAAGGTCCAGGTGTTTGGTGTGTGTTGTGAGCCGCTGTGCCGCCAGGTGTTCTTCTTAATTGACGAGGCTGAGCAGGCCGGCAAGGGTGCTGTGGTGGTGGTCAGCCTGGTGCACGCATTCTTCCACCTACATGGACTGGGAGAGAGGCATGTAACACTTCAGGCCGACAACTGTGTGGGCCAGAACAAGAACACCACCATGATGTGGTACCTGGCCTGGCGGGTGATCACTGGGCAACATAACGCCATACAGCTGAACTTCATGCTACCTGGGCACACAAAGTTCAGACCCGATTCCTACTTTGGCCTGTTCAAGAAGTACTACCGACGGCAGGACCATGTAGATGACATGGATGACCTAGCTGACTGTGTCCGACACTGTGGCCAGAATGTCACTTGTGTGCCACAGCTGTACCAGAACTGGCAGTACTATGACTGGAACACCTTCTTGGGCCAGTGGTTTACTCCTTTGGCTGGCCTAGGCCGCTACCACACATTTGAGTTTGACCGAGAACACCCTGGTGTCATGAAAATGAAAATGTTACCATCGGACACAAGCCCCACCGAGATGAGCATGCTGAGGGCTGGAGTGGCCATAAAGGACATACAGGAGGCTTATCAGAGCCATTCGATGCCACCTGTTATTAACCCCAGTGGTTTGTCCCTGATGCGGTCACTGTACCTGTACGAAAGGGTGAGGGAATATGTTCGTGACCCCAAAAAAAGGGACAAAGTATGTCCAAAACCTCCACCAAACTCAGAGGCCACCTCTTCCTATCCATGTGGCAACGCTTCATTCCTACCAGAAAACGACCAACCTGGACCTTCAACTGCCTTTCCTCACTCACCTACATGTACTGTTGAGGGTCATGAGTCTGCAGAAGACACATACAGTGAAGTGCAAGACGAAGCCAATAGCTGTGTTTCTGGCAGGAGGAAACGCAGACCCAGGTCTGAACTGATCCTTGCCTACCAGTGCACTGTATGTGGCAATAAGTATGGCAGTGGCTCGGCCCTGTCCCTGCACAAAAAGATGACTCACAAGCAGCCTGCTGTTCCAGGTGATGAACACAGTGGTGCCACTAAGGTGGACAGTGCCAGTGTTGACGTAGGAAGCCAGGGTCCACCCTGCAAGCGCAGGCGTAGGAAAAAATCTGAAATTGACAGGCCATTTTCCTGTTTTGTGTGTGGCAATAAGTACGGCAGCTCATCCGCACTGTATACTCACAAGAAGAGAGACCATGGCTCATGACAAATGATCCATATTGTGAGATGCATTTCATGGTATTATTACCATTTCAATTTCATCTGTAGAAGTGAGGCCATTTTCCTTCACCCAAAGCTACATGTACCTGGCAAGTCCTACAATTACCCAAGGAACCCAGACATCTTGGAGATAGATCCAACTGATGTTCAACAACAGCAACTGGACGTTCATACTCCTTGACATCAATGGAGGTCTAATACCAGCATTAAGAGCACTTAAAGCTAGAGAAGCTCTCAGGTTGTGAGTTACCTTAGCAATTTAGTTGCCTGAATAGACACAGAACATGATGCATGCACCTCTGCAAATATAAGTTAGTTATTGCTCAGATTACTAGAGAGATGTTTGGTGCACCCATGAAGAAGTCGATTGTTGCTCAGATATACATGTACATGTACATGTAGCTCTGGTGCACTCGTGAAGAAACGTTGGTTGTTGCAAAGTGATAACTCTGGTGCACCCGTGAAGTTAAAAGTCGATTGTTGCTCAGATATACATGTACATGTAGCTCTGGTGCACTTGTGAAGAAAAGTCGTTTGCAGTCGATTGTTGCTCAGATATACATGTACATGTAGCTCTGGTGCACTCGTGAAGAAAAGTCGGTTGTTGCTCAGATAATCTATGTACAGTGCAACTGTGTATCATGTTGAATCAAAAGTTCTTTTAAGAACTCGTTTGTCAGCTTGTCCTCACAATCTATTGAGGTAACATTCTGACAAACGTTACATTTACACAAGAAGTTACACCTTAGCGAAGCTTGATTATCATAACAAAGAAGTGATCACATGGGTACAAGCACATGAACATGTAAATGTTTTGAAAGAGTTCTAGTACGCATATTAATGGTAACAGAATGGTCCTTGTCCTGCCCAAGTGTGTCTGGCATAGGTCCAGCTGTCCATGGTAATGGTGCCTGGGACCATGACTGTGATGGTGACTGGAGCTGAATCCTTGGTGGAAACTGGACTATTGCAGCTACTGGTGGCCTCACCATTACAGGCAGTGGCTCTGGCTGATAGGAATGATGCAAGTATGAGTATGAGGAATGGGATGATGAGCATGGTGAGGAAAAACATGAAGATGGATGTGTTGAATGACTTGAACGTGTTTGCTAAGTAGAGTGACATGGTGAAGAACGTATTGGATGAGTTGAGTGGCGGGGTGATCCAGGTGAATAGGAACGTGTTGTATGATTTGAGCGATTGAGTGAAGAGGAATGCACACGTGTTGAATGATGTGAGGTATGTGGTGAACTGGATGATTGTGATGGTGACCGAGATCTGCATGTACTACTTGTAGATGTACTTGTATCTAAGGATCCGCACTGTATACTCATGACAAATGAACCATATTGTATGCTTTTTTATGTAATTTAAGGTCACCTCTGCAGTATATATCATACTTCTGTGTCATTAAGGGTCATCTCTGTACACCTTATGTATGTGTCGTTAAGGGGTCACCTGTACACCTTACGTCTGTGTGGTTAAGAGTCATTTCTGTACACCTTATGTATGTGTCGTTAAGGGGTCACCTGTACACCTTACGTCTGTGTGGTTAAGAGTCATCTCTGTACACCTTACGTATGTATCATTAAGGGGTCACCTGTACACCGTACATCTGTGTGGTTAAGAGTCATCTCTGTATACCTTATGTATGTGTCGTTAAGGGGTCGCCTGTACACCGTACGTCTCTGTCGTTAAGAGACATCTCTGTAGACCTTATGTATGTGTCATTAAGGGGTCACCTGTACACCTTACGTCTGTGTGGTTAAGATTCATCTCTGTATGTGTCGTTAAGGGGTCACCTGTGCACCTTACATCTGTGTGGTTAAGAGTCATCTCTGTATACCTTATGTATGTGTCGTTAAGGGGTCACCTGTACACCGTACGTCTCTGTCGTTAAGAGACATCTCTGTAGACCTTATGTATGTGTCGTTAAGGGGTCACCTGTACACCGTACGTCTCTGTCATTAAGAGTCATCTCTGTATACCTTATGTATGTGTCGTTAAGGGGTCGCCTGTGCACCGTACGTCTCTGTCGTTAAGAGACATCTCTGTACACCTTATGTATGTGTCGTTAAGGGGTCACCTGTACACCTTACGTTTGTGTGGTTAAGATTCATCTCTGTATGTGTCGTTAAAGAGTCACCTGTGCACCTTACATCTGTGTGGTTAAGAGTCATCTCTGTACACCTTATGTATATGTCGTTAAGGGGTCACCTGTACACCTTACATCTGTGTGGTTAAGAGACATCTCTGTACACCTTATGTATGTGTCGTTAAGGGGTCACCTGTACACCTTACATCTGTGTGGTTAAGAGTCATCTCGGTATACCTTATGTATGTGCTGTTAAGGGGTCACCTGTACACCGTACGTCTCTGTCGTTAAGAGTCATCTCTGTATACGTTATGTATGTGTCGTTAGGGGGTCGCCTGTACACCGTACGTCTCTGTCGTTAAGAGACATCTCTGTACACCTTATGTATGTGTCGTTAAGGGGTCACCTGTACACCTTACATCTGTGTGGTTAAGAGTCATCTCTATATACCTTATGTATGTGTCGTTAGGGGGTCACCTGTACACCTTACGTCTGTGTGGTTAAGAGTCATCTCTGTACGCCTTATGTATGTGTCATTAAGGGGTCACCTGTACACCGTACGTCTGTGTGGTTAAGAGTCATCTCTGTACACCTTATGTATGTGTCGTTAAGGGGTCACCTGTACACCGTACGTCTGTGTGGTTAAGATTCATCTCTGTATGTGTCGTTAAAGAGTCACCTGTGCACCTTACATCTGTGTGGTTAAGAGTCATCTCTGTACACCTTATGTATGTGTCGTTAAGGGGTCACCTGTACACCTTACATCTGTGTGGTTAAGAGTCATCTCTATATACCTTATGTATGTGTCGTTAGGGGGTCACCTGTACACCTTACGTCTGTGTGGTTAAGAGTCATCTCTGTACGCCTTATGTATGTGTCATTAAGGGGTCACCTGTACACCGTACGTCTGTGTGGTTAAGAGTCATCTCTGTACACCTTATGTATGTGTCGTTAAGGGGTCACCTGTACACCGTACGTCTGTGTGGTTAAGATTCATCTCTGTATGTGTCGTTAAAGAGTCACCTGTGCACCTTACATCTGTGTGGTTAAGAGTCATCTCTGTACACCTTATGTATATGTCGTTAAGGGGTCACCTGTACACCTTACATCTGTGTGGTTAAGAGTCATCTCTGTATACCTTATGTATGTGTCGTTAAGGGGTCACCTGTACACTGTACGTCTCTGTCGTTAAGAGTCATCTCTGTATACCTTATGTATGTGTCGTTAAGGGGTCACCTGTACACCGTACGTCTCTGTCGTTAAGAGACATCTCTGTACACCTTATGTATGTGTCGTTAAGGGGTCACCTGTACACCTTACATCTGTGTGGTTAAGAGTCATCTTGGTATACCTTATGTATGTGTTGTTAAGGGGTCACCTGTACACCGTATGTCTCTGTCGTTACGAGACATCTCTGTACACCTTATGCATGTGTCGTTAAGGGGTCACCTGTACACCTTACATCTGTGTGGTTAAGAGTCATCTCTGTATACCTTATGTATGTGTCGTTAAGGGGTCACCTGTACACCGTACGTCTGTGTGGTTAAGAGTCATCTCTGTACACCTTATGTATGTGTCGTTAAGGGGTCACCTGTACACCTTACGTCTGTGTGGTTAAGAGTCATCTCCTTACACCTTATGTATGTGTCGTTAAGCCCCCATGGCCCTATTTCCAACTACCTATCCTCCTTTACTGCAATTTGTATTCTTTACTGCAAGTTGTATCTGAGGCCCAGGCCATCCCCTACTCAATAGCACTCTCAGTCTCCACACAACCAGCCCTCCCACCCATCCACCCCTAAACACCCCTCGTACATATGGTGTAATCAGACTGCCAACAGGCCGGAGAGCTGCCAGCTGCCACATTACCAGGATTGAATGGGGTCATCACAAAAGTAGACCCCAGCATGTGGAGTGGAACATTGAACTGGAGCCGGCCCCAAACACTGGGGCCAGCCACAATGGCCCCGTATCCTAGCCCCACACAGTACTAACACCAGCTCCTCACTGCAAATGCATATGAAGCCACTACCTGTGAAACCATTAACCCCCACACTACAAGAGGACTTAATGGTAGGGGAACCATCAACTACAAGTGGAGCTACCAGCTCGCATTGGACAAATGGAATACCACCACTGAAGCAGCCTCCATTTGTAGAGTGTACATACGTGCCTACGTTTGTCTCTTCACACATTTTGTGTTGTAGATCTGAACTACTGTAGACATGTACTTGTACAGAGTAAAATTTTATCAGTGTGGATGCTGTTAGTGGTGAATATGGTTACCTGCCCTATCGGTACTGATTGCGGTGGGTCTGCACCCGTGGTTGGTTTATATAGACAACAGAGGGCGTTTTGCCCTACTGGGAACTACTGCACGCAAGTAGCAAAACACGTAGATCTAAGTGCCGTTTTGAATGTCAAATAAATTGCACGCACAGTCACAGCTACAATGTGGCACGATGAAGACATCAGAATTCATGACCACACAAGTGAAGTTAGCAGACCCTACACTGTCAGAGATGTCAACAGATCTAGACATTACCAGTGTAACCCAGTTTCACCTGTGCCCCACGGCCGCTATATACACTAGCACATACATTTTAGCAGATATACAACAGCCTAGGGCTAGCTATAGGTATACGCAAGTACGTAGTTGATGGCTAACTCCACTTGTGTGGTAGTGAATTCTGATGTCTTCATCGTGCCACATTGTACATTGTAGCTGTGACTGTGCATGCAATTTATGTGACATTCAAAACGGCACTTACGTACTCGTACAGTACAGTAGTTCCCAGTAGGGCAAAACGCCCTCTGTTGTCCATATCAACCAACCACGGGTGCAGACCCACCGCAATCAGTACCGATAGGGCAGGTAACTATATTCACCACTAAATGCATCCACACCAGATAAAATTTACTCTGTACATGTACAAGTACATGTCTACAGTAGTTCAGATCTACAACACAAAATGTGAGAAAAGACAAACGTAGGCATGTATGTACACTCTACAAATGGAGGCTGCTTCAGTCCATGGTGGTTCCATTTGTCCATTGCAAGCTGGTAGGCTAGCTCCACTTGTAGTTGATGGTTCCCCTACCATTAAGTCCTCTTGTAGTGTGGGGGTTAATGGTTTCACAGGTAGTGGCTTCATTTGCATTTGCAGTGAGGAGCTGGTGTTAGTACTGTGTGAGGCTAGGATAGGGGGGCCATTGTGGCTGGCCCCAGTGTTTGGGGCCGGCTCCAGTTCAATGTTCCACTCCACATGCTGGGGTCTACTTTTGTGATGACCCCATTCAATCCTGGTAATGTGGCAGCCGGCCTGTTGGCAGTCTGATTACACCATATGTAAGAGGGGTGTTTATGGGTGGGTGGGTGGGTGGGTGGGTGGGAGGGCTGGTTGTGTGGAGACTGAGAGTGCTATAGAGTAAGGAATGGCCTGGGCCTCGGATACAACTTGCAGTAGAGGAGGATAGGTAGTGTGAGATAGGGACATGGTGGCGAATGCGGCATGCCCAGTGTGAGAGCTGCATTAATGTGGGAGCCCCCAATGACCCTGTAGGATTTTTTAGTACCTGGTTGCTCCCTTGCTGGCAGTCTACTGGTGCTAACTGGACATGTAGTGTGGGGCTATTAAGTTAACTTGCATTAATGGTTCTGTCCGCATGAAGTGAGGGAGCTGACCTGATTCGACCCTCGGCCAATACAGGGTGTAAATGGGACCAATGCATTGACCACACAACAGACACACATACAGAGTGTAAATGCGGGGATCATTCATTTGGCCCCACAACAGACACAAGCACAGGGTGTAAATGGGATCATGGATTTGAACACAAGTACAGGGTGTAAATCGCACCAAGGATTTGACCCCACAACAGACAAAAGTACAGGGTGTAAATGGGACCATGGATTTGATCACAAGTAAAAGGGGTGTAAATCAGACCATGGATTTGACCCACAACAGACACAAGTACAGGGTGTAAATGGGACCATATATTTGATTACAAGTACAGGGTGTAAATCAGACCATGGATTTGACCCCAGAACAGACAAAAGTACAAGGTGTAAATGGAGCATGAGTTTGACCCCACAACAGACACGAGTACTCAAGTACAGGATGGGACCATGGATTTGATCACAAGTACAAGGTGTAAAATTAACCCCACAACAGACAAAAGTACAGGTGTAAATGCGAGCATGAGTTTGACCCCACAACAGACACAAATACAGGGTGTAAATGGGACCATGGATTTGATCATAAGTACAGACTGGGTATAAATGGGACCATGGATTTGATCACAAGTACAAGGTGTAAATCGGACCATGAATTTGATCACAAGTACAGTGTGTAAATGAGACCATGGATTTGATCACAAGTACAGGATGTAAATGGAACCATGGTTCTGACCCCACAACAGACACAAGAACAAGGTGTAAAAGGGACCATGAATTTGACCCCACAACAGACACACGCAAAGGGTGTAAATGGGACCATAGTTTTGACCCTAAAACATATTTAAGTACAGGGTGTAAATGGAACCATGGATTTGACCCCACAGCATACACAAGTACAGGGTGTAAATGGGACCATGGATTTGATCTTAAAACAGACTCAAGTACAGGGTGTAAATGGGAGCATGAGTTTGACCCACAACAGACACAAGTACAGGGTGTAAATGGGACCAATGAATTTACCCCACAACAGACACAAATACAGAGTGCAAATGGGACCATGGATTTGATCAAAAGTACAGGGTGTAAATGGGACCAATGAATTGACCCTAAATAAACTCAAGTACAGGGTGTAAATGGGACCATAGGTTTGACCCTAAAACAGACTCAAGTACAGGGTGTAAATGGGACCATAGGTTTGACCCTAAAACAGACTCAAGTACAGGGTGTAAATGGGACCATAGGTTTGACCCTAAAACAGACTCAAGTACAGGGTGTAAATGGGAGCATGAGTTTGACCCACAACAGACAAAGTAAAGGGTGTAAATGGGACCATGGATTTCATCACAAGTACAGGGTGTAAATGAGACCATGGATTTGACCCCACAGCATACTCAAGTACAGGGTGTAAATGGGATCATGGATTTACCCCACAACAGACACAAGTACAGGTATAAATGGGACCATAGATTTGACCATAAATAGACTCAAGTACAGGGTGTTAATGGGACCATGGATTTGACCCCACAACAGACACAAGTACAGGGTGTAAATGGGACCATGGATTTGATCCCACAACAGACACATACAACATGTATATCCCACAATAGACACAACAAGTACAGGGTGTAAATGGGACCATGGATTTGACCCCACAACAGACACAAGTACAGGGTGTAAATGGGACCATGGATTTCATCACAAGTACAGGGTGTAAATCAGACCATGGATTTGACCCCACAACAGACAAAAGTACAGGTCTAAATGGGAGTATGAGTTTGACCCCATAATAGACACAAGTACAGGGTGTAAATGGGACCATGCATTTGACCCCACAACAGACAGAAGTACAGTGTTAAATGGTAGCATGGATTAGATCTCACAACAGACACAAGTACAGTGTGTAAATGGGACCAAGGATTTGATCACACGTACAGGGTGTAAATCGGACCATGGATTTGATCACAAGTACAGGGTGTAAATCGGACCATGGATTTGATCACAAGTACAGGGTGTAAATCGGACCACAGATTTGAACCCACAAAAGACACAAGTACAGGGTGTAAATGTGACCATGGATTTGATCACAGGTACAGGGTGTAAATGGGACCATGGATTTGACTCCGCAACAGACACATACAACATGTATATCCCACAATAGACACAACAAGTACAGGGTGTAAATGGGACCATGGATTTCATCACAAGTACAGGGTGTAAATCAGACCATGGATTTGACCCCACAACAGACAAAAGTACAGGTCTAAATGGGAGTATGAGTTTGACCCCACAACAGACACAAGTACAGGGTGTAAAAGGAACCATGGATTTGACCCCACAGCATACTCAAGTACAGGGTGTAAATGGGACCATGGATTTGACCCCACAATAGACACAAGTACAGGGTGTAAATGGGACCATGCATTTGACCCCACAACAGACAGAAGTACAGGGTTAAATGGGACCATGGATTAGATCTCACAACAGACACAAGTACAGTGTGTAAATGGACCAAGGATTTGATCACACGTACAGGGTGTAAATCGGACCATGGATTTGATCACAAGTACAGGGTGTAAATCGGACAATGGATTTGATCACAAGTACAGGGTGTAAATCGGACCACGGATTTGAACCCACAACAGACACAAGTACAGGGTGTAAATGTGACCATGGATTTGATCACAGGTACAGGGTCTAAATGAGACCATGGATTTGACTCCGCAACAGACAAAAGTACTGGGTGTAAATGGGACCAATGAATTGACGCTAAACAGACTCAAGTACAGGGTGTAAATGGAACCATAGATTTGACCCTAAAACAGACTCAAGTACAGGGTGTAAATGGGACTATGGATTTGACCCCACAACAGACACAAGTACAGGGTGTAAAAGGAACCATGGATTTGACCCCACAGCATACTCAAGTACAGGGTGTAAATGGGAGCATGGATTTGATCCCACAATTGACACAAGTACAGGGTGTAAATGGGACCATAGATTTGAGCCTAAACAGACTCAAGTACAGTGTGTAAATGTGATCATGCCTTTGACCCCACAACAGACACAAGTACAGGACCATGGATTTGACCCCACAATAGATACACCTACAGTGTGTAAATGGGACCATGCATTTGACCCTAAACAGACACAAGTACAGGGTGTAAATGGGACCATGGATTTGACCCCAAGTACAGGTTGTACATATAAATGGACCATGGATTTGATCCCACAACAGAGGATGTAAATGGACCATGGATTTGATCCCACAACCCAGGATACGATGTAAATGGATCATGGATTTGATCCCACAACAGAGGATGTAAATGGACCATGGATTTGATCCCACAACAGACACAAGTGCAGGGTGTAAATGGGACCACCGTCGTCACTGTACTAGCATAAATCTAGTAACCTTTCTCACGATCGTCGTATTCGCACCGCTCGAACTTCACGTCCGCCGATTGAAACTCTTATGACCTTGTCTTCAGTTGACGGCGCCATAAAGTTTATGTACGCAGAAGATAACGAAATAGGGATCGAATAGTATAACAACTGCATGTGAGTCCGACCGGGAGATGGATTCACGTATCCAGCGCAGAGTAGGTGTGGCTCTAAGTTATCCAAGTGTCAGCCCACAGGAAGTAGTTGCATATTCATGTGTTTGGTGCATGGAAGCGGGTCACGCACGTACAACGGCGCGATTCGAGCGGGAAACTTGTAGCAACTTTGCGCCGCTGTATCTCCGTAACGGATGACATAAAAATTAACGAACAGAACAAATCGATAGGTATACGACCTCTCTACCTACAAACCGAATTTGAAGCGATTTGATTACTCCTACAGAAAGTTATGGCAGGTTTGAACCCACAGGGGTATCGGACGTTGCAATACTGGCACGGAGGAAGTACAAGACCCCAAAATGTATTTTACCATAGAGAAATGGTGTAGTATAAAGTGTTAAAAATAAGAAGTTGATAGCTCCAACCGTTCGGAAGATATAGCGATTCAAAAGAGAAGCATTTTTATAACATTTTATATATATAAGCGAAGGGCCATTTTCGTGGAAACTGTCCCATATATATATATATAATTACATACTGCGTACCGGCAGGCAACGCAGCGCAATTGCCAATTGGCGCAGTAAGAAACTGATAGCTTCCCAAAACTGCATGTACGGTTTATTACATGCACGTATAATTTATTATAGCATACAGGCTAGAGCCCGCGGCTTAACTGGCTGGCTTATAGCAGTGCGGGAAAGCGTTCTGTTCTAAATACCGGTTCCAGGATGTAGACCTGTACATGTACTTTCGATATACGGCAATACCATGCATGCAACAGGAAAGTTACAGTATACAAAATTTTAGAAATTCGCTGGGTGAGTAATTAGATCCATGACATGACAATAGTAGATATGTCACTGAAATTTCGGTCCGCTGAAAATTTTGGTCCGGTCGGACCAATTTTATCTGGAAAAAAAGGTCCGTGTCCAGAAAAAAAGGTCTGGTGATTTATTTCGAATGTCCACAGTTTGCGAGTGATGCCTATTTAGTATTCTGAATCATGTGAATGTGTCAGTGAGACCAAAAAGAGGGAGATACGAAGGAAAGCTGCGAAGTTGACGGTATCTGTTGAAGGAGAGCTATTGTATAAGCACAAGCAGGGAAAGGAAAAGGTGAGTAGCGTTTAATTAATACTGCCATTATCGTTTTTGATATTTTTGGTAGTGACAGGTATGCAGCCCCAATGAGGGGGGGGGGGGGGGGGGGGGGGCAGGAGGGGCAAAATCCCCGGGCCCGGGCCTCAATGGGACCCGGGCCTTTAGAACCACGCCCTTTATTAGTCACTAGGCACGCCCCCTCAGGCCTGGTCGATAATGAATGGCTTAGTTGCTAATTAGTTACGGGGCCCAGACCGTTGTAACCAATCAGCGTCTTGGTTTACACTTTCTATTTAACGAGCGGCAAGAATGAGCTACCATCACAAATCAGGCGCCCAGAAAAGAAGGGAAAAGGCAATGCGTGCTGAAGGGGTCAAAGGGCAGAATACGCTAAAACAACATGGGTTTGATGTAAGTGATAGCGTTTAAAGATTTAATGAGATTGATGAGATTCGTGATAATCGCATTTACTGCACGTTACCGGTTACAGTAGCTGAAGCAGAACGATCTTTTAGTATTCTAAAAAGAATTAAGAACTATCTCCGATCAACTATGTGCCAGATGCGGTTGACTTCTTTAGGATGTCGAGTCAGATTTGGCGAAGCAACTAGATTTTAATGAAATAATAGAAACTTTCGCAAACAAAAAAGCGCGCAAGGCTGCTGTCGGCACTCCCTTCAATTGATGATTTGCGCGTACTGTATTTTTACATATAGATTTGCTTTGTACATAACACAAATGGCAAACAACAGCATTATACACTAATGTATTATTAATTCATTAAGCTAGGGGCCCGAGAAAAAAATTTGACCCGGGCCCGGGCTGGCTCTTGGCGGCCCTGCAGGTATGTATGTATCGAGAGTTACGTTACTAACTCTCATATAGGATTTGACCCCGATTATGAATGTCATTACAAAACGGGACCCGCTTATAACGGGACTCTTATCAATTGGATAGCTTAGCTCTTTGTCATCATCGAACAAGCAGTCCAAAACGAGCAGTTTCGCGTTTGTTTGATGTCATAAAACCGCGTGGTTGTGGAGAACAAAACGTTTGTTTAAACTCGTACCCAGTCCCACCGTATTTCTCGTTCTTCTTCTTCTTCTTGACCACGCATAACTCGAGATAGGAACACTTCTAAGAAATGAAAATCACACCAATAGCTTCAGAATTCACTGGCATTCTCGCATTCTCGCTTCAGTGGTCAAAATGTATCGAGGTTACATTGTATATATCGGTGGTAAGTACACTACATGTACATGTACATGTAATCCAATGTGAACGGTCTGGGCACTACACCTATTAGTGGTAATTAACCTAGTGAAATTGTGGCACGGCACTACCACTATTTACTCGAGCCAGAACTAACCGGTGAGGTCTTCACCGGAACCTCGAGCCTAAACTAAACTTTAAAGAGACAACGATACAACGAACATTCAGCGACCATGAAGAGTGCAGAACATCGGGACGATTCCATCGCTTCTCCTTCGGCGAAAAGAATGCGATTCCAAAAACGCACGACCGACAGCCAAACATGCTGCTGGAAAAAATGCTACCGCAGGGGTAATAGGCTTGGAAAGCTACCAAAACCAATAGGTACGCTCGAATTCAACTGGGTTTGATGTACATCAGTCAATTATGGTCTCCCCCACACCCCCTAGTACGGGCACAGAACGGGCATTTGGACGGGGATTGACTATAGGATTTTTGCCCCAGGGGAATTATCCATGATGTCGCATGGCGCAGGAAATTTATGCGGGCGTCTCTTCTGCTGCTCCACATAGTATGTAGGGGATTTGAATGGCTAGAATGCCCAAGGGGTTGGGGATTTGAAAACCGCAATCTTCAAATCCCCACCTTCGCCCCATCTGTGCCCGCACTGGGGGGCCGGGACTGGAGTGGGAGACCATTGATAGGTGCATAAACTATAGCAGTAGAGGTCAGAATTCATTGTGTACGTGGGAAAACCTGTTAACCTTGCCCTGTCATCAATATATAAGAGGTCTGCCCAGGTCAATTAACAGTTTTAACATGGCTTCTATTTATACATGTACATGTACATGTAGGTATTTTGTAGATACATGTAATTGTAACAAGTAAATAAAAACATTTTCTATGAGAAAGTTGGTGGTATATAGGATTTGAAGGCAATAGTGGTGTAAAAAGTAGGGAAAGAAGGGTAGAATGATAAGGAAAAATGAAATAGTCCTATATTTAGCCCAGCACACATTGTAGGACAATACATTGTTCATGCATGTGCTAAATATAGGACTATTTCATTTTTCCTTATCATTCAACCCTTGTTTCCCTACTTTTTACACCACTATTGCCTTCAAATCCTATATACCACCAACTTTCTCATAGAGAATGTTTTTATTTACTTGTTTCATTGCTTTTTATTCTTGCTTTCAATGCTACATCTAAATATATTCACTTAGCAACAGACATTTCATCACTATTAATCTTACATGTATACATGTATACCCCAATAGTGGAAAGAGAATACTTTGCATTTTAAAATGCAAAAAGGACCATCCTCCGATGTTGCAATTATGATACCATAGAGAAACACTGATCACTCAGCTATGATCTGAACTTGGTATATATGTCATTTACATAGTAATCATGTATATCTACATGTCATAACCATAATATTGTTCAGTACATAAACAATGATATACTCAGTATTAGTACATTTACTCTCTCTGGCTCTCTTGATACTCATGACAGCAACAGGAGTGTCCACCATCTCTTCCTTTATTACAGTGTCCAGGGATTTACGGCCAAGTTTGCAACAGGGGGTGGGTTTCGGAATATATAACAGTATTGGGGGTGGGCAAAAATAAAAGCCTTCCCTCTGCACCATTAAATGCAGTTTTATTTTGACATGGCATGTGTAGACCAGGGGCTGGATTAGTCAAATTAGGGGCAAACCAGATATGTTTCATACTATGACAGTAGTGTATCAGTGAATTCCTCATCATTACACACGTGACCATTGAGGTCACCTCACTCCATGCACCAGGGGAATAGTAGGTAAGGGGAGGATAGAGGTAGCAGTAGGTAAAGGGAGGAGTAGGGGTAGGCAGTAGGTCATGGGCACCCCCAGGGGGGGGGCCATGCCCTCCGCCCCCACCCCCCCCCCCCCCCCCCCCCCCCCCCCCCCCCCCGCTGATCGGCCTAAAGCATACAAACACCCCCATAGTAATATTTGGCTGTCAAATGGCGCCCCCTTACCCTATCCTGGTCCCACCCTTCCAGAAATGCTGGGGGCGCCCATGGTGGTAGGTAAGGGGAGGAGTAGGGGTAATAGGAAGGGTAGTGGTAGGTATTGAGAGGGGGTAGGGGTAGTAGGTATAAGGGGAGAGTAGGGTACATAAGGGTATGCAGGTATCTCGTTTGCCATTACACACACTTACCATTAGGGTACCAAGCTTCCCTATGTGGTTGTAAGAGGCATCACAAAAGAAAGGTTCTGTGATTTTGATTGCATCAATAGCACGAATATCATGTAGAAATTCACCTATTTTTTTCTATGCAGCCTTTTTAAGCAAAGCACCTGCACTAACATCACAAACAGCTGACCTTTTGTGCTAACCATGGGTGGATTTTGAACAAGGCATCATTTAGCCTATTTAACAGAATGCTACTATGCTACCTTTATATTCCCTCAGTATGCTTTGTTTGGTTCATACAGGGAGAAGCTAAAAGGTACAGAAAATGAACACATGCAATGAAATTACAATTACATATATCTACATGTACATGTAAATAGAAGCCATGTTAAAACTGTTAATTGACCTGGGCAGACCTCTTATATATTGATGACAGGGCAAGGTTAACAGGTTTTCCCACGTACACAATGAATTCTGACCTCTACTGCTATAGTTTATGCACCTATCAATGGTCTCCCACTCCAGTCCCGGCCCCCCAGTGCGGGCACAGATGGGGCGAAGGTGGGGATTTGAAGATTGCGGTTTTCAAATCCCCAACCCCTTGGGCATTCAAATCCCCCACATACTATGTGGAGCAGCAGAAGAGACGCCCGCATAAAATTTCCTGCGCCATGCGACATCATGAATAATTCCCCTGGGGCAAAAATCCTAGTCAATCCCCGTCCAAATGCCCGTTCTGTGCCCGTACTAGGGGGTGTGGGGGAGACCATAATTGACTGATGTACATCAAACCCAGTTGAATTTGAGCGTACCTATTGGTTTTGGTAGCTTTCCAAGCCTATTACCCATGCGGTAGCACTTTTTCCAGCAGCATGTTTGGCTGTCGGTCGTGCGTTCTTGGAATCGCATTCTTTTCGCCGAAGGAGAAGCGATGGAATCGTCCCGATGTTCTGCACTCTTCATGGTCGCTGAATGTTCGTAGTATCGTTGTCTCTTTAAAGTTTAGTTTAGGCTCGAGGTTCCGGTGAAGACCGGCCTCACCGGTTAGTTCTGGCTCGAGTAAATAGTGGTAGTGCCGTGACACAATTTCACTAGGTTAATTACCACTAATAGGTGTAGTGCCCAGACCGTTCACATTGGATTACATGTACATGTAGTGTACTTACCACCGATATATACAATGTAACCTCGATACATTTTGACCACTGAAGCGAGAATGCCAATGAATTCTGAACCTATTGGTGTGATTTTCATTTCTTAGAAGTGTTCCTATCTCGAGTTATGCGTGGTCAAGAAGAAGAAGAAGAACGAGAAATACGGTGGGACTGGGTACGAGTTTAAACAAACGTTTTGTTTTCCACAACCACGCGGTTTTATGACATCAAACAAACGTGAAACTGCTCGTCTTGGACTGCTTGTTCGACGATGACAAAGAGCTAAGCTATCCGATTGATAAGAGTCCCGTTATAAGCGGGTCCCGTTTTTTAATGACTTCATAATCGGGGTTAAATCCTATATGAGAGTTACTAACGTAACTCTCGATTTCATTGCATGTGTTCATTTTCTGTACCTTTTAGCTTCTCCCTGTATGAACCAAACAAAGCATACTGAGGGAATATAAAGGTAGCCTAGTAGCATTATGTTAAATGGGCGAAATGATGCCTTTTTCAAAATCCACACATGGTTAGCACAAAAGGTCAGCTGTTTGTGAAGTTAGTGCAGGTGCTTTGCTTAAAAAGGCTGCATCAGTAGAAAAAAATAGGTGAATTTCTACATGATATTCGTGCTATTGATGCAATCAAAATCACAGAACCTTTCTTTTGTGATGCCTCTTACAACCACATAGGGAAGCTTGGTACCCTAATGGTAAGTGTGTGTAATGGCAAACGAGATACCTGCATACCCTTATGTACCCTACTCCTCCTCTTATACCTACTACTACCCCTACCCCTCCCAATACTTACCACTACCCTTACTATTACCCCTACTCCTCCCCTTACCTACCACCATGGGCGCCCCCAGCATTTCTGGAAGGGTGGGGCCAGGATAGGGTAAGGGGGCGACATTTGACAGCCAAATATTACTATGGGGGTGTTGTATGCTTTAGGCCGATTCAGCGGGGTGGGGGGGGGGGGGGGGGGGGGGTCCCTACCCCTACTCCTTCCTTTACCTACTACTACCTCTATCCTCCCCTTACCTACTATTCCCCTGATGAGGTGACCTCAATGGTCACGTGTGTAATGATGAGGAATTCACTGATACACTATACTGTCAGAGTATGAAACATTTCTACATGGATACTGTTCACAAGTTGAGTTGACACAGATCTCTTTAATTTACATAACACTCAGGGATTTACCGCTCCCACCCCCTACCCACCCCCTGGTTTGCCCCTAATTTGACTAATCCACCCCCTAGTTTATATGTGCCATGTCAAAATAAAACTGCATTTAATGGTGCAGAGGGAAGGCTTTTATTTTTGCCCACCCCCAATACTGTTATATATTCCGAAACCCACCCCCTGTTGCAAACTTGGCCGTAAATCCCTGTCACTGTAATAAAGGAAGAGATGGTGGACACTCCTGTTGCTGTCATGTGTATCAAGAGAGCCAGAGAGAGTAAATGTACTAATACTGAGTATAACATTGTTTATGTACTGAACAATATTATGGTTATGACATGTAGATATACATGATTACTATGTAAATGACATATATACCAAGTTCAGATCATAGCTGAGTGATCAGTGTTTCTCTATGGTATCATAATTGCAACGTCGGAGGATGGTCCTTTTTGCATTTTACAATGCAAAGTATTCTCTTTCCACTATTGGGGTATACATGTATACATGTACATGTAAGATTAATAGTGATGAAATGTCTGTTGCTAAGTGAATATATTTAGATGTAGCATTGAAAGCAAGAATAAAAAGCAATGAAACAAGTAAATAAAAACATTCTCTATGAGAAAGTTGGTGGTATATAGGATTTGAAGGCAATAGTGGTGTAAAAAGTAGGGAAACAAGGGTTGAATGATAAGGAAAAACGAAATAGTCCTATATTTAGCACATGCATGAACAATGTATTGTCCTGCAATGTGTGCTGGGCTAAATATAGGACTATTTCGTTTTTCCTTATCATTCTACCCTTGTTTCCCTACCTTTTACACCACTATTGCCTTCAAATCCTATATACCACCAACTTTCTCATAGAGAATGTTATTATTTACTTGTGTATGTATGTGTCCAATAAGGTAGCCATCTTTTACGCAGAAGGAAGTGCTGTTGCATTACATACAGAGTTTGGAAGATCCTACTGGCATGTCACATCGATTCCACTTCTACATGGGTAAGACCAAGATACTGTACAGGATCAAGGAACTATTCATGTGGTATAGCATGGTTAAAGACGTTATTAGCTTGGTGAGCTCCTTATTTTACTGCATGGTACTCCTTTATTTTTTATACTTTAAATTCAACCCTGGTTCTGTTATATTTCTGCAGCTATCAAAATGGGATGTGTGTCAATGCATGAACAAAAAGCTAACTCCTGTAGTGCCTGAGCTTCATCCCATTCCAGTTAAAGCCCCCTGGTACATGGTTGGCATTGATTTCATTGGCCCACTGAGCCCAGTTGCAAAGCTCAGAAGTCGCTACATCCTCACTATCAGTGATTACTTCCCAAAGTGGGACCTACAGTCAACAAAATGACATCTACAGTGGCACGTTCACTGTTTAAGGTCAGCATGTGTGCAATATTTGTGCATGTAGCTATTTGTACATGTAGCTGTGGCTTGACTTTCTTTTAATTTGATAATTTTTGTGGTGCAAAGCATGCTCTTACCATGCAGCTGATCATATGTTTTGGTGAGCTCCAAATATTTATGGTCGTGTCCTTACTTTAACTACAGATTTTTATGCAAATGGGACTACCACGTGTGTTGCTTTCAGACAATGGCGGCAAGTTCTGTAATGCACTGAATGACCAACTTTCAGAGATGCTAGGAATTAAGAGGAGGCTAACTACACTATACCACCCTCAGGTTTGTTCCATGAATGCTACTGTGTAGTATACATATTAAAATGCGTACACACAAACTGATGTCATCCGATCTCTTTCAACTCCAACTTGTAGGATAATGGTCTTGATGAGCACTTCAATCAGATGCTTCAAAACATGCTGGTGAAATATGTGTAGAAGGACATTTGGAGTAACTACCTAGACACTTGTGCCTTCGCATATAACACTTCACAACACAACTTTACACCATTCATGTTAATGTTTGGTCGCCGAGCAACCCTTCCAATTGATGTGGAGCTTGAGTGGCAATGTTCGGAAGATCTCTGCAAGACATATTGGGAACTTGAAGAACATCCCTATCCTGCTGACATGCACGCATATTGGAAGAGGCCAAAGGCGACATTATCACTGCACAGTTGAGGCAAAAAGAAGCATATGACAAAAAGCACTGCAAACCAGGCCAATTTCAGTGTGACCAGTTGGTATTGCTGAGAAACGTCTCCCATAAAAAGGTCAAGGTGGAAAACGTACAGAAAGATTTCTTGGGCCATACAGAATCATAAATGTGCTGCCAAATGGTGCATATGATATACGCAATGAAGAAGGCAAGACTACTCATGCTACTGCATGGCAGTCACTTAACAATGTGCATGTCAAGTAATGCATGTTGTATGGAAGATGAAGAGGAAGATCAAAGTTCTTCACAAGGAGATTGTGTAAGTAAAATTTTAGTGTGTAAATAAGAGATACTTGTCAGTCTGCAGCTGATGTATGTTCTCCTAAGGATATAATAATTGATGCCATACATGCAAGTTACAAATACATGGGTGTATGCAACTCTCAGCCACTATGTAGTATGCATTGTTTAAAGCGGGTTAATCCTTCTGGTACTCTAGCAATCCCTCATTCTTGAAGATGATTCAGATTGTCACAAAGGAGGCCAATCTAAAGGTTCGTCTGTATATCCTTTTTTGCTTTCTTAGAATATAAGACTCAGTTGGTATATTTTCAATAGACCATTCATCACCCTGTAATCGTGCCCATCAAAATGACTGTGTTGAAGTTGGTGGCATTGATAGTGGTTGCACTGTACTGGAGGATTGTTCAGTTTCTGTTAAACGAAATATCATTCGTAAGGTAAATTACTTTGTGTATAGCAGACCTATATAATACAAACTGCTCATTTTGATTTGGATTGCACTCTGCATTATTGTGTAAACTGATGATTTACCTTTTATTTTCCAACAGAGAAAGTGCCCTTTCACAAGCGAAATGAAAAAGAAACAAGTAGTGGGTGGTGAATGACTGACTGATGAGCATATGTTCTGTGCACATGAGCTTCTCAGAATGCAATTCCCCACCACTGATGGATGGCAGAGCACTCTTCTAGCTCAGAACAATGGATATCTTCCAGTCAAGATGGATGCCATTCAGATTGATATAGTGTCGGACTCCCACTGGGTAACGTCAGCACGACTTGGTGGTACAGTCACTCTTAGGTTGGAAGTCATATGTCTTCAACGCTAACCATCAGTTATGCTAGGTGTACAGAACATCAATATGTGAGAGTGTGGGGAACTCATTCTTAGCTGTGAATGTTGCTACTGTCCAAAAGCAGCATGGCAGTGATGATAGTGGGGTTTTTGCAATAGTATTTGCATTGCATGCTGCCCTGGGTCACTGCCTAGAAGAAGTTGAGTTTGACCAGGCCGCTATGCGAAACCACCTCCTAAAGTGCTATACTACAAGAAACTTCACTCCTTTTCCTACCAAGAAAGTCAAAAGAGCATGTCATACCGACATCATTAATATAGATGTGTTTTGTAGCTGTCAGATGCCTGACACCTATGGGGATATGGTGCAGTGTGGTCTTTGCAAACAGTGGTTTTACATCAAGTGTATTGGCCTCCATGGACTCTCTTCCATCTAGTGCAGAAGAATGAAATTGTTCACTCTGTACATAAATCTTGGTGTGTTAATGAACTTTATACCTTTACTGAGTAATGAGTTGCGCAAATGAACTCCGACAGTACTACAATTAAGCAGACACATCAGGGCCAATTGCAATGGCCTTGATAGAAAACGCCAAAAAGGTTTTGGTTGGTCTACCATCAGAGTACATGTAGTACAACGAGTAAGGACCGGCCCAAGTCCTATTACATGTAATATATATAATAGATCCGCATCCGTGATTATACATATATATATTCACCTACCACTCAATCCCGTCGATGGAGTCAAGAGACTAGTTACATACATGTATGTACTACAGTGATTACTAAGCAGATGGTGGTGAACTTCATTATATAGACTTAGAAAACAACGTCCGGACCTAAAATTTTAAGGGCTGACCGTATTTTTCGGTCCGAGCGGACCAAAACTGATTTTCAGCGAAAATTTCCGTCCGGGACCCAGTGACAGTCCTCACTGCTCAGTAACGCCACTTGCACGGCATCACCCTGCTAACATGTATGCCGCGCGGCAGCAAAGATGAATATTTCAGCAGTCGCTGCAGCTGCAGTGCATGCAGGTCTGGCACCCTCAGACTAGATAAGGAATTAAGCTCGAGGCAGCCGCTATAGTACTGCATGCATACGTACATGACCCATAAAGTGGTGGGTTGTACAACCATCAGTAGGGTCCCCATTATGATGACTATATTATTATAGCTAAGCCAACTATATACCATGCAGCGGCAGTGTCCACATGCATGGCGCAACCGCTATATATTATATAGATTATCATGAACACTGCATGCATGATACATTGATAGTTTGTATGGAGAACCATTTGTTTCGGTTCTGAGCTCCTCAAGTTTTCGCTTTTTCCCGTTCTACATGTAGCTCTACCAGTCTACCACTGACTTCCGGTCCGGCCCTCAACTGCTGGTTGCATCGCGTGCATGTCTTCAGAAGCGTTCATGTACTACATATGAGTTAATAATTTAATATCCCTAATAGCGCTCGCTATCGGCCGCCATAGCCACGTCCATTCACTGATTTATATTGTATAAGTGCTAAATGAACTCATTGCACGTGTATATGTGCATCATGACTTGAAGCTACCAGCATTACAATTTGCATATTGTACACTTTCGTCTTCTCTTTGCCGTGCAATATCTGATCATGGAGATGTGTACTATCAGGGTCAAACCTGATGTCATGCTCCATAGTGATGTAAACAAGACCACAGACACTTCTACTGCTATATTCAGTTCGGGGGCATTTGCAGCAGAAATATCATACACCAGTTGTGGTAACAAGAAAATGATGAAGAGTATTGGAAAGGCAGACAATGGAAGTAGCTGTTTAAGAGCCGTCCAATAGTCGGCACCATCAGCGATTGGTTCATACTTTAAACTCCAACACAATCCATGAGCCAGCTTTATCACCATGACAACCATGGCTATGGATGCTGCTATAAGGATGACCATTGCTGGACCGTCCACCAGGGCAAGCCTTTGTATGGTTACAATGCGATCACTAGTAGCGTTGTTACTAGCGTTGTATTGACCCACAATGTAGCATGCTGTAATCGGGGAATTAAGCCCGTATGTGTTAGTTATCAGTGGTACGGCAGCTATCGCCACTGGCACGAGTAGTGACGTCATAACGTACAACACTTCAAGCTTCTTCTGGTTCTTGTGGAGTATCGCGAAACAGAAGAGATGGAAGGTCACCCACGCGGTGAAGAGAAGCTTCGCCCAAAACGAGTACACAACGAACCACCCAACAGCGGTGCACACTCGACCATACGCTTCAGGGTTATCGTTGAAGTTTATGAAAATGGCCTGCAGTGTTGATACAGCCGCAAACGACAGCGAAGCCAACACCTGGTAGAGCGCCAATCGATAGACGACCTTCCTGTGCAGCTTGAAGGCAAACACTAAGATGACCGCCAGCAGACATACAATCACGGAGATGCTCTCGGCTGTCGTGAAGACGACACTAGGCTGACTAGCGCTGTGCATTGTGGAATGAACCACTGTTAGGCCCCATTCATTGCTGTACGTGCCTACGTACGTGGTTACAAATGATTGGAATGGTCCAATGTCGAATGTAATTCATTAGCGTAGGCCTATACTACTGCACGTACTGCACCTCGCCTAGCTAACAGTTGGGTACGCACCTATATTGTATGTTTGCCTTATAGAATTAAAATAACTCAGACTTACCAGAGATAATATATATTATCTCTGGACTTACCGACATCAACATTATCACCGTTTACTTGCATGATTGGATTGCATATTGGATCTGTAAGTGTCATGAATAACAATTAGCAAAACACCACAATTGCGAACGTATTCGGATGTCACATTGCCGACGCTTAGAAAGTTTAAACAACATTCATCTTCTTCTTCCGAATTTGTAATGAGTGTAAGATTCGATAGGATAAGAATTTTAATTCGTTATATCTTTGTCAAGATTTTAAAAATCCAATGTTATCAGTTAAGCAAAAATGCTGAAACCATGCTAGAACAGGAACTTTCTGCGTAATATGTTTTTAACTCACGATCGAATAATTTTAGGAGAAAAGAATTTAAATAAATATTTGGTGCACGGTACGGGGGCGCAAATATAAGGTGATCGTCCTCAAAATGAAGAGCGTGGTTTTGCTGGTAAACATAGTGCAACGCCACGCCTCCGACATTCCACGCATCTCTTTTAACGATGATGACCGAGGTACGTGCTCTTGTTATAGACAATGGCTCTGGATTTGTAAAAGCCGGATTTGCAGGCGAAGATGCCCCGCGGCGTGTGTTTCCTTCCATCGTGGGAAGTCCTGAAACTGATAACATAAGGGAAGAGGAGACGGCGGGTGGTGACGCCCCGCCCCTTAAGGATTATTACGTGGGCCACCCTCACCCTCACCCTCGTGTATATAATCATTATGATGTAATATGTATGTTGCGCATGCAGCAGGGCTTTAAAAATTTTATTCAAATAAAATAATTAAAAAAACATGGAAACCGGGATGGTTCGACAGCTATTACCTTGTGAGATCGTGTGGGTCGCGTTCGTTGTAACCGCCTGCGTTCAAACTTCCTGTGTGTGTATTATCCAACTCTGCAAGGCGCTTGCCTCGTGATTAATACTTGCATGCATTCACATTTTTGCAGGCGCTGTAGCACAGGTGACCTGCTACACTGCGTCTATCGCGTGTGCACCCACGTCTATACTAACGTTAGTGTATCGGGAGCCAATGCGGCTGGACAGTGCTGCGTTGTCAGAGGCGAGAAAGCGTACAAAGCTACCCTCAATGGAATACGCACAGTTTGCTATGGTAAGTATTGTCTAGCAGCTGATGTACAACCAAATTGCGCAGTATGTACTTAAATATGGTACAAAAAAATGTGTATGCAATGGATTTTACTATATTCAGGCGCCAGATGTATATAATAATGATATAATTATGTACATGTGTATTTGCATGCCCCTAGAGTACTGTATAATGTAATGTTTGCATGTCAGTTAAGTACTGTACATGTATATGATTTACCGGCTCCACAAACTGTCAATTGCTGAGTGGTTACTATTTACGTTAGTTTCTCCCACATCAAAAATGCGCACACCTAGCATATGACCTGTGGGATGCAGTGTTGCAACTGAATTGTACTACTTCCTTATGATTAGTTAATACTGCACACTCTGCCCTTAACTCATTGCACTCATCTACAAGGATGGATAGAAGTAATTATTGTGCATCCATTTATGTGCTATCATGGACATTGCATGGAACTGACTCGTACATATAGAATGTGACCACCAAACATGCCATGTACCATGCAGAGTTTGTTGTGCTATCACACTAGTAGATGTTCAGATGTTATCATCTTTATTACTATTAAAGCATAACACTAGGCTGTATGTTGTCGCTGCCCCCGCAGCTTGTAACAGTAAAAATGGAGTTCATACACAATGATTTCAGCCTCATCAAGGCCTTATGTTACTTCTTGATTCCTAACAGGACGGTTTCCACCATGTTTTTTTTTCTTTCTTTTTTTTGCTCCTTCTCGTTAGCTTGACCCCTCCACGATTCAATGGCGATGTTCCACACATGAGAGATTTTTAATCATTAAAAATCTGTGCAGGAGAGACTTTATTAATGCATAATTAGGAAGATTTAGCCTCTCAACTATACAACATAGCAACTTGTCATAACCATATTGGTTGTTTGGTGGGCACACAATGAAGTTTCACAAACAAGGGCTAACTTTTGCACAATAGCTTAGCCACCCACACCCACACACACACACACACACACACACACACACACACACACACACACACACGCACGCACGCACGCACGCACACGCAAAACAAGGTATACTGGTAATTATGCAGGCAAAAGCTGACCACTTCCTTGCATTTTATTAATGAATTGTTTTTAAATTGAATATTGGCAAATGCAAATAGATAGTATCCATGGTTGGTGCAAAGGAACTATAATGCCATACTAACTGGTGGGAATGATTTGATGAGAGAGAGTATGTTTTTAGTATTTTGCTGGTGTCTACAAAACACATTCTTTTTTTTTTGTTAGCCCCTACCAAGTAAGGGACACTTGAGAGCTTTTCTTTGCTAAAGACGAAGTAAAATTTAATTGTTTAATCGAGTGCTTTTGTTATACAATACATGTCCTATCATACATGACGTTACAACTACCGGTATATACAGAAGCTAAGAAAAACTACCTGACAGCAACTACATCCTCTCACAGTACACACACTATGTCACTTCCCCGACTTGGAAGCGCCCAGTCTAGCGGTCGCAGACACCACATGGTTTGTGAAATCAGGATCCATGGCTAGTCTCGTACCCAGACCCACCATGACGTAAGCGTTTATCGCTTACAGTAAAGTTTTATAATAAAGTTTCAGATGCAAAAAATCTTGAAACACACATAATTTCCTTTGACATAGTTAACAAAGCCACTGAAATACAGCACCTTGATAATGAAAGCACTATCTCGTAATCCACTTTTCTTCTCATCATGATGGTTGTGGGTGCCTTTCCTAGCACTACATAGACGCAAAAGACAACTTCAAATTGCCTGTGTTTTATGGACAGTCATGCCCTGGATCGTTCACTGGTGTTTTAATTCCTTTGTGCCACTAGACTTTATTGATGAATTATCAGGCATGGGTATAGAAGAATAATACATTATGTGAGTGGCAAGGTTGCAATATAGGGTTATATTAGTAATTAGATAAAGCACTCTTAACTTGCCCACACAATACCACAGTGGCCCAGTAGGAATAGTACCTATGTTGCTTATTGTTGCACTAATTCTCCACCACCCCTCTTACCCCTGTTCCCCTATCCCTCCTTTCTGTTTAATGTGTACAACTCCAGTGTATGGCTTCTTCAGAAATGCAACATCCACCACGATGCTCACCACCTTTGCACAGACAGAGGGAATTCGCAGACATTGTACTTTGGATCTCTGCCAGCAGCTACTTCAAACAATGTTATTGCCTTCAGTGTGCTGTGGAGTATACACTCTTGTGTGCATGTATGAAGGTTATGCTAATGATGTGCTATTAATGCCATAGATACTCGTTACATCAAATCCTTTGCGTCACCCACCACTTTGCTGGTGGGCAGAAGAATTCCATTTTCACAGTCCAGCAATTTGGACGGCATAGCTCTGCAGCCTCCACTGATTGTACCTGTTAATGTCACGGTCAATGGGTCTAGCACATATGTCGTCAGTCTCATTTACCATTACAATCATTGATGGAGATGGTGAGTGAGATGGCACCTGCCCTGCTAGCTTTGGTTTGTTCTCTTCTTTCCTCTCTGTAGTGGTTACTGTTGGTTTTCAAAGCCCAGAGTACTGGGTTATGGAAGGGGCACCACCTGCAGATTAGAGCCCTAAAATAGTGCTGAGTAAAAATTTGCTGACAGCCCGGCCATTGCAAGTGCAGGTGATTCCACTGACAGTTGATCAGTTTAGCCTGCTGAACATACACAGCAAAAAAAGTTTGGCCAACTATATCACTCCAAATCCTGATTCTGAGTGATATAGTAAGCCGTTTTGAGTGAAATCCACCAAACTTTTTTTGCTGTGTACCACTACCAGGTGGCATTACGTATGCTGATCTGCCTAACCCAGCTACTTGTAAGCTAAATGCATTGCTCGGATGGTGATTTGACTCTTTTATTACATGTGTTTACACAGACAACCTGGACTTTACTAACACTACTCAGAACCTGACATTCTCCACTGTACAAGGGTCAGATTATCTGTATCCTCAGATTGGCATTGTGGAGAACCACATCAATGAGGCAGAGCAGCAGTTCATTTGCATAGTCAAGCTGGTGAATGTCTCTGTAGCTGATGATCAATATGCAAATAGTATTGCATTCCAAGTTCATATGTGTCACAAGGGGCTTAAGGTCAATGTCTGGCTTGTTATGTGAACCCATTCTGGGGTGTTACCTCTACTGAGTAATCATTACAGTTGATGCAGTAGTTACAAAGAGCTCATATGTGATTTGAGTATATGGCATTTACAGCTAAAACAAGGAATATCATCTGTCCATCTGCATCTGTATCATCCTTCCTTTTAGCTATATCAATAGGATTTGATCAGAGCAGTTACTACTTTACAAGAGGCTCGCAAAATCTTTACTCTGACACAAACTGGTCAAAGATGATGGAGTGGTGTCTGAACAGACTTTTGTGATCCAAATCATTGCCGAACCCAGTGCTTCAGGGAATGGAGCCACATATGGAACAGACTATGATATTGGTGGTTCTTATAATAGTATACAATTGTTCACCATGTTCCCATCTGACCAGTACATTGCCATTGAAACAACTATCTATCCAACTGACCATTTTGTTGGCACTGTGCAGGCCACTTTAGTTCTGCCCAAGCTCCATATTCTTCTGCATCATACCTAAGTCCACAAAACCCCACTGCTAGTATTATCATCTTTGATTATCATAGTGAGTTGATGATTAGTAGAGAGGTGCACATACACTTAATAATCGTCTTATATGTAGAGCCAACTGTTGGATTCATAAATGATTCATACACAACAATTGAGGGAAATGCCCTTGATGTGTGCATCTCAATCATCATCCCTGATGACACAGTTTCTCTGGATGATCTGACCTTCAACCTTCAGCTGAATTATATTCCAGGCAGTGCTGGTATGTAAATGTTAGTGCATGCATACTGTAGGCAAGTGTTAGTCCCTTCAATAAGGATATATCAGCTTACATATGAGGAAGTGTGTAATACAAAATCAAATATACATTAGCAATAATGTCTGAGTCTTATCTAATGACAATAGTATTTCATGCAACTCCATTGTACATTATAAATTACAATGATACAAAACTGAAGTGTGCATCTACAGCTACACCATAAACAAAAACTGATGATGACATCAAAGGTGAATAATGATTTAGTGCCATTTAATGGTAAAATAAAATGAATGTTTAGCTAAACAAATGCATCTTCAGGCATTTCTTGTGGTGTTGCTAGATGCAAATGTTGATATGTGAATGGAATGTTTAGTGTGAATGGCACCAATGAGAGGTCAGTACACTGTAAACAGATGTTGCCATGGTTTCCTGTAATTATACTTAGTGGACCTAAAATGATTTGCATCACACGTGTTCATAGGAAGGCTTCAGGTCAGACCACATTCGGTATTACTCTCATTTACCAATGACATCAGAACTGATTGCATAACTGTAACTACATTGCCAAATGTATGGTTTGAAGGCAAGGAATACTTCTCATTTGCACTAACTTGGAGAGCAGGTGATCTTCAAGTTGTCAACATCTTCCCCAACACCACCACAAATTTCATTCTGGACAACACCAGTAAGGGAGTAAAAGGGCAGGACTAAGATAACTCCTTCTCCCCATACATCCAGCACTAGATATTGGGTTCAGTTCAGACCATTACAATGTCAGCAAGTCTATGTCTTCAGTCACTTTCAATGTGTCCATATTGGGTGACACGAAGATTGTAGGGACCAGTGTTGAGGTGCTCTTCTCTACAGTGGATGGTACAGCACAAGGTATAGTGTGATTGTATTCTCTTGAAGTTGCTTCAATTAAGTTTATTTCTATATTATAAAATAAATTCTGCCTAACAACTGTAATTCATACTAAAGAAAGAAACCAAGTGGTTAGTAAATTTCAATGCTTAATCTTGTGCCCCTCTTGTTTACACCTGGCATACACAACTAAGTGTATTTATTGTACATGTATTTCATCTATTCATCTACTATAAAAAAAGTTTTGCAATTACAATAACATTGAAAGTGTACATGAAGCTGGAAATTTTGACTTTGTGATAGGATTAGGTGTTTTGAAACAATTGTGATGTCATGGTACCCTAATACATTTAAAGATAATGTCAATCCTTAAACAATCTTGTGCCCAATCGATGGAGGCCTGAGCATCCTTACAAGGCTTCAAGATTACACCCACTCATGCTATAAAAACAGCCTTAGCTTTGTAAAGAAGTGATGTGACCAAACTGCAATTTAGTTTCATTACTGTGTAGCACTTTGCTCTGTTCTATTACAACAAGAGTTAAATTATTTTAAACTTTTTATAAAGGCTATTTGGTTTAAAGTTGTGCTTTAATGTTCATTTATGTGTAAGTGAAAAAGGCAATCCTCATATAACGAATATCGGATTTTGCCCTGGAATTATTACTGTGCATGTAGCTACTATGTGAGAGCAATTATTCAGTACCTTCACTTATCTATTCCATACCATATGTACATGCATACTAATCAAGGAATGGGATTGTGAAATTGATGTGGGGGTATGTATTACATATAGTAATGGTAAAAATTGCCTCGCGAGAGAAAGGAAGCTATATAGGTGGTCTGAACACATGCACGTGCTGATAGTATACGAAGGAAAAATGATGCCCTCCAGCCTCCAGTGTTCTATACTACACGTACGCGCACGCACGCACGCACGCACGCACGCACGCACGCACGCACGCACGCACGCACGCACGCACGCACGCACGCACGCACGCACGCACGCACGCACGCACGCACGCACGCACGCACGCACGCACGCACGCACGCACGCACGCACGCACGCACGCACGCACGCACGCACGCACGCACGCACGCACGCACGCACGCACGCACGCACGCACGCACGCACGCACGCACGCACGCACGCACGCACGCACGCACGCACGCACGCACGCACGCACGCACGCACGCACGCACGCACGCACGCACGCACGCACGCACGCACGCACGCACGCACGCACGCACGCACGCACGCACGCACGCACGCACGCACGCACGCACGCACGCACGCACGCACGCACGCACGCACGCACGCACGCACGCACGCACGCACGCACGCACGCACGCACGCACGCACACACACACACACACACACACACACACATACACACACACACATACACACACACACATATACACACACACACACACACACACACACACACACACACACACACACACCACGCGTGCATACTGCGAACACAACAGAATAATTGTGCATGTGTATATAGACACACGGACGCATCAAAGTGTGACAACATACACAGTTTACATTTGAACGCGCTGTTTATTTAGCTAAGCACACCTGAAAGTGCAGGTCCATATAAGTAGCTATTAGTGCTGCAGCCGTTTGCGTTCTACGTCGCGCGATTATACATAACGCGGAGGATCTGACTATACACAGCGCATCATATAATGCTGAAATGCCCTAGTAAGTCAATTGTGCATGTACGTGTACCAAGCCCCGCCCCACCACGCTCACTATACGGTATAATATTATCTATACCATGCGGTATATGTAATATATAGTATAATTATTATAATTATAATTATAATTATAATTATAATTTATATATATATATCAGGACATGCATCACTGGCGATCTACATGTATGTGATTCTATACTTAGAGAGATGCATGAGTTTGGAAGCCTCTCACAAAAGATCGACTGCTATACGAATTGCACTAATAATTTAATTCATCTCTGGCTTATCCGAGGGTGAACGATCGATGCAGCACGGGTTTTATTTCTCGGTTCGAGCACGTTGTACTACATGTATATAGTCTGATGTAGACAGGTTGCAATAACGTCATCGCAAATTATTACATGGAATACGCGCGCAATGCCAGACTAACTGCTATAAACTTTTCTATATATACCGGCCCTACCTTTTAACGATCACCCTTACCTTTATAACCTTACCCTTACCCTATACTTACGTTTGCACGTTTGCATACCCGCATTGCAGCGTTTTATTGTTATACATGTATATTTATATTGATGGCCACACCGATATAGAGGAATTCACTGAATCACGTGATAGCACATCACTATATCAATATTTTGATCTTGTATGTGTCAATTATGAATCTATACGTTATTCAAAGACGTTAAATCTTTTTTGAGACCTCGAGCTCGCCAGTATGTTGTCACAAATCAAAAATCCATAAATGGCATCTAAAATAATATAGCTAGGAAAAGTATCAACTGTACCGCGCCGGCAAGCTTATACGTAACTGACAACTTATTAATTTTGCCAGTTAACCCCCTCGCTCCCGCCCCGCAGGCATATTTCCCGACGGAATGTGTACAAATTGGATTGCTATTCTAGCTGTTGAAGTGACCATGGCGATCGCATCGCTGGCAACCATCGCCATTGTAGGATGCCTCTGCTACAGAAATCGCCTGTTGGCGGCGAAGCTACAGCAAGCGTTTCAAATGGAAGGACAGATAAGGTTATAACGCATGCGCGCGACTCGCGCAAAATCACTAGATGCATTCTTTAAAACATGCTTGTACATATGGTACATATGATAAACTGCACATACATATGTATGGTAACTATATGTATGGTAGGAGTACGCGTGCCCAGTCCCAGAACATTTTAGGCGTGCGAATCCTCGTACTCTCCAAAACTGAATGTTGTACACGTGATGTACCTTCATGCCGTGTGATGCACATTTGTACAAATGGAATTTGAGCACAAAAGGACACAAATTAACGTTAACTTCATTTCCTCTTTAAATTTAACATATTTTATTTACATGTGCTTTACGGAATGTGTCAATGTGATACTGCCGAGCCGCGGGCTGATTTTTTTACTTCCCTGCAATTTTATTTTATTTTATTTTCACTTGTACTGATTAGTGCGCCCGACTTCGAACTATATGACGCAATTCAAAATCCCGACTCCCAGAAAGGCGTCGACGAAGAAGCTGGCCCTGTCATGATAACGATCAATGCAGCCACACCAACGCTGCTGAATACAACAGGCGAAATTGAAACACTGCCAAATGTGTAAGGATAATTAAATGTCATTGAGTTGCGACGTGAAAATTTATTTCGGTGGGTGACTACTTCACGCCGCAACTATCATGTGCACGGTATATGCATGGATGTATACGTTCATTCCCTTCCATGCACACTAGCTACGAGACTCCTTCGGTGAACGTGTATGAAAACTATGCCGAGCAAGCCCCCGCCGCCTCGACAGCCCCAGCCTCGGGTTCTGAAACGTATTCCAACCTACTACTCGAGTCCAACAAATTAGGGGAACAGCCATGATGTGGGGACGAGGAAGGGAGTTATTTTTTTAAAAATTTTCAAACTTCATTTTGCATGCGGTATATATACATGTAATACTATATGCTTTTTTGATATACAAAGTAGTACAGAGTATAGCCCATTTTTGCGGGGCGGGGGGATTTTGTGTAATCATAAATGACTGGCCGGTGGAGTCATATATGCCTAGGCATATATGACCGGGAGTCTAGGCGCGAATGACTGGGGAGTCATATGTGCCTAGGCGTGAATGACTAGGGAGTCATATATGCCTAGGCGCGAATGACTGGGGAGTCAAAATTTAGGGGAGTCATTGGCGACTATGACACCGGTACCAGCATATTTGGCTGGCTGAGGAGGTGAGACAATTTGGCTGGCTGAGCAGGTGAGACAATTTGGCTGGCTGAGCAGGTGAGACAATTTGGCTGGCTGAGCAGGTGAGACAATTTGGCTGGCTGAGCAGGTGAGACAATTTGGCTGGCTGAGCAGGTGAGACAATTTGGCTGGCTGAGCAGGTGAGACAATTTAGTTCAGTTCAGTTGTCATGCTGACTCGTGCATACGCGACTTATGCACTTTTAAATGGAGTTAACATTTCTTTTAACAGTAAACGTAATCATCCATCCAGCACGTTGCACAATTAATAACATCTTATAGAAACCAGTGGATTCCAGCATGCACGCCAGTTAGATTAGCCTTATCACTATATTACGGGTATGCTTTTTCATCACGATAGATCTAGATAGGTAGGATATCATCCCATTGCTCGTTCTAATGATAACAAATTACGTAGATGAGTGGTCGTTTTGACGTCGCAATTGGCGCACGAATTCTGTTGGGCGGAGACCAATTTTTACTTAGTGTACACCATGCACCTGACCCATGGGCCATAATTGTGAATCTCGTCCCCAGAACTACGCGCTGGTGTGCAGGACGCATTACTGCTTGCTTATTATTACCTTCCTGTTCGTCTTGCTGCCATATAAATATTACAGCCCTGGAGCAGCTGGTAAATGGACATCATACCTCGCGCCTCTCCTCCAAGAGGTGTCTGCTTTTGGCGTGCCTTATTGCACTTGTTACATAACTTCAGGGGGGTGGAGCTCAGAGCTATCCTGCCTTGTGTCAATATGGAAAGACTTGCAAAATCTCTTCCGTGCAGGAGATGCATAGCAAATATATAGTGTAAGCATGATATGAATAAGCTTTATATATATATATATATATATATATTTATTTATTTATTTATTTTTATTCTACTTTTGCTTGCTTGTGAAAGCTTGCACCCGCAAACTCTATCAAGTCCAAGGTCTTCCAATTTACGTGCACCCATGTCGCGGTGTGTTTCATTGCATTGGTTTAGTTCACTGATAGAAAGCATGCATATAGTAAATTTTAGACTAGTTAGACTCGAACAAAAGATTAGCCGCTTTTACAGTGTGTATAAGCGCGATTTCTTACAACACGAAAGCAAAAGCGGTACCTGGGTACAGTTTCCCGCCACGAAGTGCCGGCCATAGTGCGCGAAGTTAGCATCGTTAAGTTCATATGCTAGCGTGCTCAGACTTTTCAAACTATATAAAATTCTGCATGTTCAAAAAGTAGTGATTGCCGATGTGAGGTGTTTGTTAATGAGCTCATTAAGAGTCCACCATGACTGAATTGGATATACCGTAATTCGCGGAATTCATACGCGAATAGCGGTCTGGGCACGTAAATTTGCAGTGATGGCTGGTGCTATGGTGACTGGTCCTGCATTACAGAGCGCCTGAGGTACGTATCATTGGCGTGTCTATATTGTCATGGTAACATACAGCATATGCCAGAGGGGACCGGAATGGTTGGGGGAGGGGCAGAGAGAGGGGTTACTAGTGACGTGGTGACGCGTTCTGATGGCGTTAAGATGTTTGGATTATGACTGTCCCATGATCCGCCAAGGGAGTGGAGAGGGGAGGAGGGACTTACCTTTGCTATGTACCTCTGCACACCTCTGAGGGACTGCAGTGTGCAATAGTAATATTCCAAAAATTCCTTTTAGCAACATAGATCTAGGCCTCAGTTAATTAACTGATGTTATTTGCTCACATGCTCCTTTGAACCAATCAGAAGTCTAAATGATATTATACATGTATCAGAAGCATTGCTAGAACATAACAACTTTCATTCTAGTGAGGCACATAGTACAGAGTGGGCTGCTTGCGGTGACAATGATTGGTCAATACTGAATATAGAAGATGAAGTTGTCATGGCTACAGGAGTGCAAGAGATGTACATGTAAGTGTAGATTTGTATTATCTGATAGTCCTGTGTGTGAGTGGTACAGTGTGCTGTGTATGTACACGTGTGAGTGGTACAGTGTGCTGTGTATGTGTGTGAGTGGTACAGTGTGTTGTGTATGTGTGTGAGTGGTACAGTGTGCTGTGTATGTTTGTGAGTGGTACAGTGTGCTGTGTGTGAGTGGTACAGTGTGCTGTGTATGTGTGTGAGTGGTACAGTGTGCTGTGTATGTGTGTGAGTGGTACAGTGTGCTGTGTGTGAGGGTACAGTGTGCTGTGTATGTGTGTGATGTGTGTATAGGTGTGTGTATAGGTGTGAAGGTGTCTATAGGTAGGTGTGTGTGTAGGTGTGTGTGAAGGTGTGTGTGTAAGTGGATCCTTGTGCGATGATCTGAGTGGAATGCCATTGTTATTCATGGGGGTCACATGGTGGGGAGAAATGGGAGGAGGAGGGGGTGAGGTCTCATGATATGGTGAGGTTGGTCCTAGATAGGTAGGTTGGTCTACATCAGACTTTGCACAGCAAATGGTGCAGGGGTCAAAAATATGTGCCATGGAGAAAAAGCTCCCTCCCTTCTCTGCTTCCCTCCCCTCCTCCCTTCCCTCCTTCCCCTCCTCCCTTCTCTGCTTCCCCTTCTCCCTTCTCTGCTTCCCCTCCTCCCTTCCCTGCTTCCCCTCCCTTCCCTCCTTCCCCTCCCTTCCCTCCTTCCCCTCCCTTCCCTCCTTCCCCTCCTCCCTTCCCTCCTTCCCCTCCTACCTTCCCTCCTTCCCCTCCTACCTTCCCTCCTTCCCCTCCTACCTTCCCTCCTTCCCCTCCTCCTTTCCCTCCTTCCCTCCTCCCTTCCCTCCTTCCCCTCCTCCCTTCCCTCCTTCCCCTCCTACCTTCCCTGCTTCCCCTCCTTCCCCTCCTCCCTTCCCTCCTTCCCCTCCTTCCCCTCCTCCCTTCCCTCCTTCCCCTCCTCCCTTTCCTCCTTCCCCTCTTCCCTTCCCTCCTTCCCTCCTACCTTCCTTCCTTCCCCTCCTCCCTTCCCTCCTTCCCCTCCTCCCTTCCCTCCTTCCCCTCCTCCCTTCCCTCCTTCCCCTCATCCCTTCCCTCCTTCCCCTCCTCCCTTCCCTCCTTCCCCTCCTCCCTTCCCTCCTTCCCCTCCTCCTTTCCCTCCTTCCCCTCCTCCCTTCCCTTCTTCCCCTCCTCCCTTCCCTGCTCCCCCTCCTCCCTTCCCTCCTTCCCCTCCTCCCTTCCCTCCTTCCCCTCCTCCCTTCCCTGCTCCCCCTCCTCCCTTCCCTCCTTCCCCTCCTCCCTTCCCTCCTTCCCCTCCTCCCTTCCCTCCTTCCCCTCCTCCCTTCCCTCCTTCCCCTCCTCCCTTCCCTCCTTCCTCTCCTCCCTTCCCTCCTTCCCCTCCTACCTTCCCTCCTTCCCCTCCCTTCCCCTCCCTTCCCTCCCTTCCCCTCCCTTCCCTCCCTTCCCTCCTTCCCCTCCTACCTTCCCTCCTCCCTTCCCTCCTTCCCTCCTCCCTTCCCTCCTTCCCCTCCTCCCTTCCCTCCTTCCCCTCCTCCCTTCCCTCCTTCCCCTCCTACCTTCCCTCCTTCCCCTCCTCCCTTCCCTCCTTCCCCTCCTCCCTTCCCTCCTTCCCCTCCTCCTTCCCTTCCCTCCTTTCCCTCCTACCTTCCCTGCTTCCCCTCCTTCCCCTCCTCCCTTCCCTCCTTCCCTCTTCCCTTCCCTCCTCCCCCTCCTACCTTCCCTCCTTCCCCTTCTCCCTTCCCTCCTTCCCCTTCTCCCTTCCCTCCTTTCCCTCCTCCCTTCCCTGCTCCCCCTCTTCCCTTCCCTGCTTCCCCTCATCCCTTCCCTCCTTCCCCTCCTACCTTCCCTCCTCCCTTCCCTCCTTCCCCTCCTCCCTTCCCTCCTTCCCCTCCTCCCTTTCCTCCTTCCCTCCTCTCTTCCCTCCTTCCCCTCCTCCCTTCCCTGCTCCCCCTCCTCCCTTCCCCTCCTCCCTTCCCTCCTTCCCCTCCTCCCTTCCCTCCTTCCCCTCCTCCCTTCCCTCCTTCCCCTCCTCCCTTTCCTCCTTCCCTCCTCTCTTCCCTCCTTCCCCTCCTCCCTTCCCTGCTCCCCCTCCTCCCTTCCCCTCCTCCCTTCCCTCCTTCCACTCCTACCTTCCCTCCTTCCCCTCCTCCCTTCCCTCCTTCCCCTCCTCCCTTTCCTCCTTCCCTCCTCTCTTCCCTCCTTCCCCTCCTCCCTTCCCTGCTCCCCCCTCCTCCCCTTCCCCTCCTCCCCTTCCCCTCCTCCCTTCCCCTCCTCCCTTCCCCCTCCTCCCTTCCCCTCCTCCCTTCCCCTCCTCCCTTCCCCTCCTCCCTTCCCCTCCTCCCTTCCCCTCCTCCCTTCCCCTCCTCCCTTCCCTCCTTCCCTCCTCCCTTCCCTCCTTCCCCTCCTCCCTTCCCTCCTTCCCCTCCTCCCTTCCGTGCTCCTCCCCTCTCTCCTCCAGGCAAATGAGCCCAACCCTCCTCCCCCAGCCTATAATGATCCATCCCTCCTCCCCAGCCTATAATATGTATGTGCAAATACTCTGCCAGAGTTATGAACCTATAGAAAGGAGTCCTTAGCCACACCCCTTATGAACCTATAGAAAGGAGTCCTTAGCCACACCCCTTATGAACCTATAGAAAGGAGTCCTTAGCCACACCCCTTATGAACCTATAGAAAGGAGTCCTTAGCCACACCCCTAA
>OX442423.1:8513458-8614676 GCA_949361645.1 Spongilla lacustris | reverse complement strand
AGAGTATAGATAGCATGTACGATTAAAGGATCTTACCTGCTGGCAAAGTGATCTGTTTTTAAAAGCACAGTTATAGGAGAAAAGATAACAAGAATTGCATTTACATGTTACCATGGTTATCTCTGCACCAAATCACCAGAACCAATGTAGTAATACTGATTGCAATTATTAAGACCACACCTCCTACCACACCCCCAATAGCAGCTCCCGTAGCAGAAGGCACTGCAGTACCTGTGCATAGGGAAGTTGTATGGAATGAGCAGTACTTAAGATCAGACTTACCTGGTGTTGTGGGTGTGGCTTCAGATAAATCTATTTGGATGATAAAAAGTAAAAAGGTGAAAAAGGTACACTGATGTGTGTGCCAGATAATTTACCAGCTGCCAACGTTATGGGACCAATCAAGGATAAGCAACCAGTACAGAGGTATGGCATTTGGTTACAATTATCTCTATATCTCCCACAAAACAACAACAAAAAAAGAACTTTGTCAACATTTCGATTGGATGTGCATGGATGTTAGCTATATCATGAACACACCCATGGCCAACGTACAGCCCTTAAGAACAAAGGTTTGCTGTAAGATATATGATCACTTACATGTTCTTCTGTTGGCTGATGTCACATTGCTGGTCCCAGCACAGTTGATGGCCACCACAGAGACAGTGTAGAGTGTGTCACTGGTCAGTCCAGTGAAGGTGTTCTGCAGTGGTCCATTGGCAGGGATGGGGACCAGTGTGTTGGAACTGTCATTGATACTGACATTGTAGCTGGTAGGAACACCACCAGTAGTGGGAGGGGCCCAGGCCACTGTTAGCTGGTCCACAGATGGACTATTTAGTGTTATGTTCCCAACAGCACCAGGGGAGGCTGGGAGGGGGAGGAGGAGGAAGGAAGAGAGGAGCAAGAAGGCTATCAGGACATATCCACTTATGCCCTATATGGTCATGTATGATCTCCCAGGTCATGATCATATGAGGACCAGCATGGGGATCACATGGGGATCACATGATACATGTACTTGTACCCATGCACAAGGAGAGTAAATGGGAAAAGAAAACTTCTGATAGAGAATGAAACAGGAATGCAAGCCACAGGGATTACCTACCACACAACACACACATACACACACACACACCTTCCCTCTCTCTCTCTCTCTCTCTCTCTCTCTCTAAATAATGTATTACCTACAATACGAACAGTGACCCCTCCAACCAAAGGGGATGGAGAGGCCATGTCCAGGCACTGTATGCTCAGGGCATCCAATGTGAGGTCTGCTCTGAAGGTAAGGATGGAGGTACCACAGTGGTCCCCTCCCCCCATGACGTTGGAGGCCTGGAGGAGGGGCCCACACGTCCCACTGGACAAGGGAGCATCCCTCCCCTGGCATGGAGGGGTCTGCCCTAGCATGATAATGGCCCCCGGGCACAGAGGCTCGGAGAAGGACCACCTTGTCTGGGAGGAGGGTCCTCTGACCTCACAGGTACACTTAGCTATAGTCCCGGGGCAGAGGGGTGTGGAGAGTAAGGCATCACAGGAGAAGGCCTGGGCACCAGCAGAAGTGACAAAGGCTGCAGGGAATATATCACACATGCTTCAAATAGTGCCCACCACCTACACTGCATGCAGATTCTTCATGTCAGAAAGTGTATCTTAAAAAGTACTTAACTGTGTCAGTCGCATGTACATTGCATTGATTAGTGGCGTGCATTGTGAGCATGTATGTGTGTTTGTACATGTGTGTGTATGTGTGTGTATGTGTGTGTGTCTATGTGTGCGTATGTGTGTGAATTGTGCATGTATATACATGTAAAGCGATCAAGACTGGTAAAGAGAAAACGTGTGATACGCTTGATGATAAAATAGATAGCCCATGACTGTAGAGAATCTCAAGATAGGGGTGCAGCCTGGCACCATTAATATTTTAATCACTTTATTAATAAATTTCAAGTTGATCGAGTTGCATTATCATTTTTACTCCATAAAAATGGATTGAATTGATTTTTTTTTTTAAACTGTCTTATATAGTTCACAAAGAGTAAATATTTACTTGAATCCATTATTCATTTGTAAGTGAATACTGATGTACATTTTATAACACATTCAGGCTGGTTTCTTTCTAACATAGCAAATGTGCTCAAAATTGCACAGCACCATATCATGTAGCTATACAACAATGTGTAGCGGGAGAGTCCTCTCTCTGTACGGTAAGAAATATTTGGAAGAAAACGTTATAGTTCGAGAGTAATAAATTTGCACTCTACCCCACCAATCAACAATTTCACAAGATTAAAATTCAAAATATGCACATTATCGTGCGTTGTGTGCTCTTTATAACGTGCAATCAATGCGTACTTAACTGATAGCAGCTATATAACTATACAATGTTATTATGCAGCTTGAGCATATGCATTTATAAAAAATAAATATAACCACATATACGCGCGGTCAACGCGTGAAACAAAGTATAGCGATCTTGATTGATAAGGGATCGTGCACGTATCGTCCGTTTTCCTGGCACAGCACACGGGAGGCATGCAAAGAGCGACAACGCATATACATACAGTGTGTGTAAAAGACTATTAACCGGCTAGCTCGTTCGCGCGCCGGCACGCATGCACCGCGCCGTTGCATGATACGTATTGTGTGCTACATGTATATGTATGCCGCTAGGCTAGGTACTGCTGCGCGCTAAGTTTCGTAACGTTACTACTGGACACAATTACTGAAGGCGATCGCGATCTATAATACCGTTAATACATGCACAGCAACCAGAGACAATCCCCACCATACTGTATCAGATTTAACACGTACACGTATTAGCTTACACATCAAGACAAGGTGCAAATACATCGCCTTAGCCACGTGTCGCGATCACTTCAGTAAGCAAAATTAACGCGCGCGTATTGCTGCGAGCGTATATCTAGATGGCCGGCCGTAAAACGAATTAGTGGTTAAAAAAATACAAATAAAAATCCCCTTCATTGAGCACCCAGGCAGCCAGGTCATATATGGTATGGGTGCATTCTACAGTAATGGAGTTCTCGAAAATTGTGTCCCTCAACCGTGTGACAAACGCAGCATCACGCGTCAGACTTTTTCTAACTGAAATGAAAGATAAATAAAGCACTTTGCTATCACAGTGTGGAAATGCGAAGTGGTAGATGTATGTATGCGTTAGCTATATAACTTATATGTTGACAAGAACATTCTATAGTTGCTGCATTTGCATTAGTGTTTATACGATGCACCTCACATGCGCACACTGACACATGTGCACACTGACACATGCACCCACTCACACATGCACACACTCACACATGCACCCACACACATGCACACACTCACACATGCACACACTCACACATGCACCCAAGCTCACACATGCACACACACATGCACCCACTCACACATGCATGCACACACTACTGATGCACACCTTCACACACATACAAAGGGGTATTTTGTTCTCCAATTGAGCAAAAGTTAATGGTCTGGACAATAACTTTTGACACCAAGAAATTCATTAATTTTTGTGTGCATTTGTGTGTGTGTGTGTGTGTGTGTGTGTGTGTGTGTGTGTGTGTGTGTGTGTGTGTCACAGCTGATAGCAATCCAAATACCCATTTACACAATGTGTGGTTTGAGCACACCACTCCCATGTGACACCTACATGGCCTCCCACACACACAGCTAGTCCACATACATGTGTGTCCAGCTAACAGAAATCGGTCAAGATAGGAGGTTTGTATACAACCTATACTCCTTCCAGACAATTCACACTAGTTACAAGTGGGTTCACACACACACACACACACACACACATACAAACACACACACACATACACACACACACATACACACACATACAAACACACACACACATACAAACACACACACATACACACACACACATGCACACACATACAAACACACACACATATACACACACACACACACACACACAAACACAGTGAGTTTACACCTGGCACATGACAATGAGGGGGTAGGGCCATATATAGAAAGGGGGAGGAGGAGGAGGAGGGGAGGAGGAGGAGGAGGGGAGGAGGAGGAGGAGGAGGAGGGGAGGAGGAGGAGGGGAGGAGGAGGAGGAGGAGGGGAGGAGGAGGAGGAGGGGAGGAGGAGGAGGAGGAGGGGAGGAGGAGGAGGAGAAGGGGGAGGAGGGGAGGAGGGGGGAGGAGGGGGAGGAGGAGGGGAGGAGGAGGAGACGAGGAGGAGGAGGGGAGGAGGAGGAGGAGGAGGAGGGGGGAGGAGGAGGAGGAGGAGGAGGAGGGGGGAGGAGGAGGAGGAGGGGAGTGGAGGAGGAGGAGGGGGGAGGAGGAGGAGGAGGGGTCTGTTCGATTGATACCTAAACATTCACCACCAGTTTTCTCTTTGAGGAAATAAACACTTTCACACTTGGCACTTAAATACATTGTGAGACACCAACACACCACAGAGGACTGCAGCTGTGATGATCTTATTGTGAGGAACACCAGAATATCCAATGACTACAGCTGCCACACCCACTGAACACAGGGATGGTTGACCAGGGCACTAAACACAGGGGGATGGTTGACCAGGGCACTAAACACAGGGATGGTTGACCAGGGCACTAAACACAGGGATGGTTGACTAGGGCACTAAACACAGGGATGGTTGACCAGGGCACTAAACATAGGGATGGTTGACCAGGGCACTAAACACAGGGGGATGGTTGACCAGGGCACTAAACATAGGGATGGTTGACCAGGGCACTAAACACAGGGATGGTTGACCAGGGCACTAAACACAGGGATGGTTGACCAGGGCACTAAACACAGGGATGGTTGACCAGGGCACTAAACATAGGGATGGTTGACCGATGCACTAAACACAGGGATGGTTGACCAGGGCACTAAACACAGGGGGATGGTTGACCAGAGCACTAAACACAGAGATGGTTGACCAGGGCACTAAACACAGGGATGGTTGACCAGGGCACTAAACACAGGGATGGTTGACCAGGGCACTAAACACAGGGATGGTTGACCAGGGCACTAAACACAGGGATGGTTGACCAGAGCACTAAACACAGGGATGGTTGACCAGAGCACTAAACACAGAGATGGTTGACCTGGGCACTAAACACCGGGATGGTTGACCAGGGCACTAAACACAGGGATGGTTGACCAGGGCACTAAACACAGGGATGGTTGACCAGGGCACTAAACACAGGGGGATGGTTGACGAGGGCACTAAACACAGGGGGATGGTTGACGAGGGCACTAAACACAGGGATGGTTGACAAGGGCACTAAACACTGGGGGATGGTTGACCAGGGCACTAAACACAGGGGGATGGTTGACCAGGGCACTAAACACAGGGGGATGGTTGACCAGGGCACTAAACACAGGGATGGTTGACCAGAGCACTAAACACAAGGGGATGGTTGACCAGGGCACTAAACACAGGGATGGTTGACCAGGGCACTAAACACAGGGGGATGGTTGACCAGGGCACTAAACACAGGGGGATGGTTCACCAGGCACTAAACACAGGGGGATGGTTGACCAGGGCACTAAACACAGGGGGATGGTTGACCAGGGCACTAAACACAGGGATGGTTGACCAGAGCACTAAACACAAGGGGATGAATGACCAGGGCACTAAACACAGGGGGATGGTTCACCAGGGCACTAAACACAGGGGGATGGTTGACCAGGGCACTAAACACAGGGGGATGGTTGACCAGGGCCCTGATAGAGAACAGTGTGTTGGAGATTCCTACCAACCATCTAAAAATAGAACACAGCATAGGGGGTGTGGCTGAAGACTCCTTTGGTTCATAACTCATGGCAGTATCTGCACATACACTTTAATGGATCATTATAGGCTTTACAGGCTGGGGAGGAGGGGTGGGATCCTTATAGGCTGGGGAGGAGGGGTGAGATCATTATAGGGCTGGGGAGGAGGGGTGGGATCATTATAGGGCTGGGATCATTATAGGCTGGGGAGGAGGGGTCATGAGGGATCATTATAGGCTGGGGAGGAGGGATGGGATCATTATAGGCTGGGGAGGAGGGGTCATGAGGGATCATTATAGGCTGGGGAGGAGGGACGGGATCATTATAGGCTGGGAAGGAGGGGTGGGATCATTATAGGCTGGGAAGGAGGGGTGGGATCATTATAGGGCTGGGAAGGAGGGGTGAGGGATCATTACAGCTTGCCATCCAGGGTCCAGATTCACTATCCCATTGCCTGCATTCTATAGGTGCCCAGAGAGAGGGTGTGTTCCATGAGGTCCCATGATGGGGGGGGGGGGGGGGGGGGGGGGGGGGGGGGGTGGTCTAGGTAGGTAGGTAGGTAGGTGTACATAGAACAGTCCCCAGTGTGTACAGAGAATGGTGCAGGGAATGTCCATATATAGTGCTATACGAGGAATATACAGAGAATGTCCATATTAGGAGCTACGAAATGGTACCAAGTGCAAATCAGCAGAGAAAATAATTGCCATACAGAACAATGACGTTTCCAACACTCCTCCCCTTCCATCCCTCCCCTTTGTCTCCTCCCCATCCCTCCCCACCATGTGACCTCTGCATGCATACCAGTGGAAGTTCCATCCAAGTTATCACATGTAAGCATCAAGGGGCCAAATGTGTGCAATACATCCACACACACACACACATGGCACACACACACACATGGCACACACACACACATGGCACACACACATGGCACACACACATGGCACACACACAACACATGGCACACACACATGCATAAACATGGCACACCGGCACACAACACACACACAACACACACAACACACACACATACACATGTACACACAGCACACACACAACACACACACATACACATGTACACACAGCACACACACAACACACACAACACACACACATACACATGTACACACAGCACACACACAACACACACACATACACATGTACACACAGCACACACACAACACACACACACACAACACACACACAGCACACACACAACACACACACACACAACACACACACATACACATGTACACACAGCACACATACACATGTACACACACAGCACACATACACACAGCCTGACAGGACTATCAGACAATACAGATCTACACTTACATCTCTTTCCACCATTGCACTCCTGTAGCCATGACAACATAACTTTTTTTCTTCTTCTATATTCAGAGTTGACCAACCATGGATGGTTACAGCATACCCACAGTGGGTACTGACCACACGCGATTCAACATGATATTTATTTCTGATTGGTTAAAACGTTGGACCCTTGTTGCTTACATGTGAGCTTATAACAACTATTAAGGTCTATCAATAGGAAGGTTTTTTTTTTTGGAATATTGCATATTGCATGTCACATACATACATCCTCCCCTCCCTCTCACCTCCTCCCCTCCCTCCTCCTCCCCACCCTCTCACCTCCTCCCCTCCCTCTCACCTCCTCCCCTCCCTCCCACCTCCTCCCCTCCCTCCCACCTCCTCCCCTCCCTCCCTCTCCCCAGCTAAGACAGCCATAATCCAAACATATAACCTTGATTTAACGCGCCATCGAGTGCGATCGTTACCACCGAGCCCTCTGTATAACAGCCAATCATTCCGGTCCCCTCTGGCATATATAATATACCACCGCTGTCCACGACAATACAGGCACGTCGATACACAATTGCAAATAACTATGTACGTACCTCGGGCGCTTATCCAGCTCGCATCCTTAGCAACAGCGAAGTCCAAATTTGCATCTCAATATACATTGCATAAAAATTGACTCTAATTTTCCCAAACTGATAAAACCATGTAATTGCCGGATTTAAAGACCATACAGATTATGTCTGACCAGCGTACAGTGTAGCAAGACATGATGTTTGTTTGGTCTCGTCCCCAGACCATACAATATGTCATCTGCAGCGGTTTACATGTACATGTAGGCACTAAACTGATTTTCCAAAGATGCAAAAAAAAAAAAATGCTCGATTTATTTCCGGTACGCAAAAACATAGATACTCTATCATTTATGGTGCAAAAAATCACTTGGAACTTATAAAGCTGTTCTAATACAACGTACGCGAGTTTATATAATTCAACAAGAGAGAGAGTCTGTGTGTGTGTGTGTGTGTGTGTGTGTGTGTGTGTGTGTGTGTGTGTGTGTAGAGATAATATATAAAGGGATTGGAAACAAATCACGTGCGCCATATACTTTAGCAATTTTAGCGCGCCCTATCCTTGCACGCGTGAATCGCACCTACGTTGACCAAAAAAGGGGGCGGAATTGTAGGCTTGAATTGAAGTCTTGAATGTCACAAGGTAATGAAACATCCTTTCTCAAGTTTAAATACAGTAGTCGATAGACGATCAACTAAAGATTCATTGAGTACTTATAGATTCGATTTTGCGCCATTGTTTAACCAAAAAATAAAATAAAAATGGCCATTTTTTTACTTTGGGGGGAGAATCCGTCGATCTAAATAAACTGTCCACGTCATTATTTGTGTATTTACTGCTCATAGTCTAGTATGTGCCCATCGCTATGTTGTTTGCGTATAGCATCTTCAGAAACCTCGCTATGATGTTTTGGGTACCCTTACTCTCTGGGGGAGCCACGGCTTTTTGTTACGATGGTAGCTGGTTTTAATATATTATTATGGTAGAGCTATGTTGGTTGTGTGCCCATCACATGTTTTTAAAGGTACCACGTCCCAATCGTTCTGTACATTTCTTCAAAGGTGATGGATGGGCAGAAGAAAATCGATGTTTCGGCACTTTCATCAGTAATAAACTCACGCAGTGTCTCCTTCCCTTTGTCCCAATTCACTGGTGGCTTGGGTACGATCATTGACCATGCTGAGTGCGAGGAATAAAGTGTCACACTCCCTCCATCCTGGGTGTCTGTTGTAAAATTTTCTAAGTTCTATCTAACCGCTTGTAAGGATTCGTTCGAGGAATGCGCGCGTTGATTAGTGTTGATTGGCCCCGTCTCCAATCCCTCTATATATTATCTCTGGTGTGTGTGTGTGTGTGTGTGTGTGTGTGTGTGTGTGTGTGTGTGTGTGTGTGTGTGTGTGTGTGTGTGTGTGTATGCATCAATGTACGAAACAACGAGAGAGAGAGAGAGAGAGAGAGAGAGAGAGAGAGAGAGAGAGAGAGAGAGAGAGAGAGAGAGAGAGAGAGAGAGAGAGAGAGAGAGAGAGAGAGAGAGAGAGAGAGAGAGAGAGAGAATTTATTATTATTAGGCCTAGTTTCCTGGCGTATACGGTAGTAACGGTGCACCGGAGACATGCAGAGAAGTTGAGAGATCGGGGAAAAACTGCGTTAAAGCGTATGCGCGTCCGCACCATGTCGTTGCATGCACTAACGCACGTCACGATACAATGGCCGCGTGCTGCTGCGGCGAGCTAGATCGCTACGTTATTCCAGGACAAAGGCGACGATACCAGAGATAATATAATATGACCTCTGGATCTGATGATGCCATATGCGTGACAGCGTACGGCATGCAGAAAGCACGCGCTAATGATATGCCGCGTAATTGATCCCGGGAATCATGCGCCATAATTAAACAATACGAATCAGCTTACATATCAGGAGTGCGACGAGCAGGATGAGGTGCGAGAAAGGCATACTGCTATCCTGCATGCATGCACTAGGCCACGTGTGGATCTCCGTGCGCGTGCGCGACATAGTTGGCCGGCTGGAGTGATAATTATTATTATAGTGGCAAAATAAAGTTTATTTATCGATTTAAATTATCCCCCTTTTAATTTTTTTAATTTTTATTAAATACTGCTTCAAACCCGTTAGCCCGGGTCACATAAATATACACGTACATGTAAGTGCATTCTGAGTTCTTGAAAATCACGTCCCAACTCCAATCACGTCCCATCTCCAATCACGTGATGAAAAGAGGAAACACTGCACAGGTGTGGGCTATACCAGCACATCCACGTACGTTGATGTTCTGCTAGTGTATGCATCCAACCTTTGATGAGGAGGTGGAGGTACATGTACACCCTCACATATGCACCTCCTCATAACACTATAAATACTCCTCACACATGACATACACACCCTCACCATGCACACATGTTACACCCTCACCATGTACAGATGTTACACCCTCCCCATGCACAGATGTTACACCCTCACACATGTACACCCTCACACATGTACACCCTCACACAAACACGTACACCCTCACACATGTACACCCTCACACAAACATGTACACCCTCACACACATGTACACCCTCACACACATGTACACCCTCACACAAACATGTACACCCTTACACAAACATGTACACCCTCACCAAACATGTACACCCTCACACAAACATGTACACCCTCACACAAACATTTACACACTCACACAAACATTTACACCCTCACACAAACATGTACACCCTCACACAAACATGTAACCCTCACACAAACATGTACACCCTCACACAAACATGTACACCCTCACACAAACATTTACACCCTCATACAAACATTTACACCCTCACACAAACATGTACACCCTCACACAAACATGCATACCCTCACACAAACATGTACACCCTCACACAAACATGTACACCCTCACACAAACATGTACACCCTCACACAAACATGCATACCCTCACACAAACATGTACACCCTCACACAAACATGCATACCCTCACACACATGTACACCCTCACACAAACATGTACACTCACACATGTAGCACAACACACACATACAAAATGTGTGCATGTATTGTGTACATATGTGTGTGCATGTATATATGTATGTGTGCATGTGTGCATGTGTAGATCAAAAGCATTCCAGGGAATTTTCCTTCCACCATCTGCAACACTGCATGTGGTTGAATATACACCACTCCCATAGGACACCAGTATGGCCTCACACACTCTATGGGTAGACACAGGCACACATAATGATATAGAAATTGATATACATTGATATGAAGCAGTAATTATGTCACAAGCCAAACTGTTACCCAAACGGTTCGACCACACCCACCCTCAGAACCAAATCATCAGAGAAGTAAAGTACCTCTTTCCACGGTCTTGAGATGACCCATATAGTGGTTATAATCCCAGAGGGTCTAGAACCCCCCCCCCCCCCCCCCCCCCCCCCCCCCCGGCCTAATGAAATAAGAATTTAGTAAGGGTTATTAACTCAACATCATACACCATCCCTCTTCCCCTTGTACACACCCCTCATGCACCTCATGCACCCTCACACACCCCTCATGCACCCTCACACACCCTCATGCACCCTCACACACCCCTCATGCACCCACACACACCCCTCATGCACCCTCACACCCCTCATGCACCCTCACACAGTACATATAATATGTACATATGTACATGTACATATGACCGACCAGTAATGATTGGTCAAGCTCAGGCCACTCCCCCTCTATACAAGTTACAGGACATCATGGACACACAGTCACACACACACAGTCACACACACATCACACACAACACACTCACACACACAACACACACATCACACAGTCACACACACAACACACACACACAACACACAGTCACGCACACACACACACAACACACACAGTCACACACACATCACACACAGTCGCGCACACATACACACACAACACACACAGTCACACACAACACACACACAGTCACACACACATGAGGGCTTGTGTCTACAGAGTGCATGAGTTTACACCTCCCTGTGACAACCAAGGGAAGGGCCATAGGTAGGGAGGGGGAGGAGGAGGGATCTGTTCTGTTGTCACCTAAACATTCACCACCAGTTTTCTCTTTGAGGAGATAACACTTTCACACTTGGCACACTGCAAACATCAGCTGCACGATATGATAATGCACAATACTGACTACAGCTGCCCTTGGAAGAGCATAGCAAAGTAGCAGCAACATACATTAGCACGTGAGGGCTTAGGGTGTGGCTAAGGACTCCTTTCTATAGGTTCATAAGGGGTGTGGCTAAGGACTCCTTTCTATAGGTTCATAAGGGGTGTGGCTAAGGACTCCTTTCTATAGGTTCATAAGGGGTGTAGCTAAGGACTCCTTTCTATAGGTTCATAAGGGGTGTGGCTAAGGACTCCTTTCTATAGGTTCATAAGGGGTGTGGCTAAGGACTCCTTTCTATAGGTTCATAAGGGGTGTGGCTAAGGACTCCTTTCTATAGGTTCATAAGGGGTGTAGCTAAGGACTCCTTTCTATAGGTTCATAAGGGGTGTGGCTAAGGACTCCTTTCTATAGGTTCATAAGGGGTGTGGCTAAGGAGTCCTTTCTATAGGTTCATAAGGGGTGTGGCTAAGGACTCCTATCTATAGGTTCATAAGGGGTGTGGCTAAGGACTCCTTTCTATAGGTTCATAAGGGGTGTGGCTAGGACTCCTTTATATAGGTTCATAAGGGGTGTGGCTAAGGACTCCTTTCTATAGGTTCATAAGGGGTGTGGCTAAGGACTCCTTTCTATAGGTTCGTAAGGGGTGTGGCTAAGGACTCCTTTCTATAGGTTCATAAGGGGTGTGGCTAAGGACTCCTTTCTATAGGTTCATAAGGGGTGTGGCTAAGGACTCCTTTCTATAGGTTCATACGAAATATGCACATATATTTTACAGGCTGGGGAGGAGGGGTGGGCTCATTTCCATCCAGATTCAATGTTTCAGGCCCAAAAGATCCCATTGCCTGGACGAGAGTGGGGAGCAAGGAAGGGAGGAGGGAAGCAGGGAAGGGAGGAGGGGAAGGAGGTAAGGGAGGAGGGGAAGGAGGGAAGGGAGGAGGGGAAAGAGGGAAGGGAGGGTGCTTTTTCTCCATGGCACATATTTTTGACCCCTGCACCATTTGCTGTGGAAAGTCTGATGTAGATCAACCTACCTATCTAGGACCAACCTACAATGTACCTATCTAGGACCAACCCCACCATATCATGGGACCTCACCCCCTCCCCGTCCTCCTCCCATTTCTCCCCACCATGTGACCCCCATGAATAACAATGGCGCTCCACTCAGATCATCACACAAGGATCCACCTACACACACCTTCACACACACCCACACACACCTACCTACAGATACCTACACACACCTTCACACACACCTACACACACCTACCTACAGACACCTACACACACCTTCACACACACCTACACACACCTTCACACACACTTACACACCTACCTACAGACACCTACACACACCTTCACACACACCTACACACACCTACCTACAGACACCTACACACACCTTCACACACACCTACACACACCTACCTACAGACACCTACACACACCTTCACACACACCTACACACACCTACCTACAGACACCTACACACACCTTCACACACACCTACACACCTACCTACAGACACCTACACACACCTTCACACACCTACACACACCTACCTACAGACACCTACACACACCTTCACACACACCTACACACACCTACCTACAGACACCTACACACACCTACACACACCTACCTACAGACACCTACACACACCTTCACACCTATACACATACCTTCACACACATCACACACATACACAGCACACTGTACCACTCACACACAGGACTATCAGATAATACAAATCTACACTTACAAGTACATCTCCTGCACTCCTGTAGCCATGACAACTTCATCTTCTATATTCAGTGTTGACCAATCATTGCCCCTGCATGCATGCAGCCCACACTATGTGCCTCACTAGAATGAAAGTTGTTATGTTCTAGCAATGCTTCTGATACACTTCTGATTGGCATGTGAGCATGAGTTAATTAACTGAGGTCTAGATCTAATACGACATGTTGCTAAAAGGAATTTTCGGAATACTATTGCACACTGCAGTCCCTCAGAGATGTGCAGAGGTACATAGCAAAGGTAAGTCCCTCCTCCCCTCTCCCTCTCCCTTCTCCTTACCCTTGGCTGATCATGAGACAGACATAATCCAAACATCCCCCGGGCAGAACGCGTCACCACGTCACTAAACGGCATGCTGTAACCCCTCCCTCAACCATTCCGGTCCCCTCTGGCATATGCTATGTTACCATGACAATATAGACACGTCAATGATACGTACCTCGGGCGCTCGCAAATGTTCTGTAATGCAGGACCAGTCACCATAGCACCAGCCATCACTGCAATACGTGCCCAACCGCTATTCACGTATTAAGCCTCGAATGGATCCTTTGCATGAAAGATCGGAAGTACGATAAACGTCACGTCTGGAGTAAAAACCACAGCGGTTGCCTAGAGACATTGTGTCACGTCCGCGGACCTTTGCGTAATAAAATGGCAACGCTCGGACATTGATCCTTCGGCCGATCCAGTTCCTGGTCAAACTATGCTGCCAACAGTAAGTTTGACCGATTCTGACATACTCAGAGCCTTTTTAAAGCCATCCATTGAAAAAGGCTCCGGGTATGTCAGACTCGGTCAAGCTTACTGTTGGCAGCATAGTTTGACCAGGAACTGGATCGGCCGAAGGATCACCGTCCGAGCGGGAAGGAATGACCATAGATATTAGACTGGAAGGGATTGGAAACCGCGCACGTGCGCCATACATTTCAATAGAACGTAGCGGGGACACTCCTGGCAGTTGCTAATTGGTTAGTCTGGCACCTCGCCCCTCAAAAGTTTTTGGTCAAGTACACAAGAGGCAAATAAGAAGAGTAGTATAAGGTAGCGCACGAACTGTGGATCACAAAGAAGTAAGTCTTTTTTTAATACTCCATTCCTAAGAGAAGATATTAGACTTAAAGCGCTCCATGTCTAGAATTAAACTCACCGGTACTACGCCCGAACAAAGCGACGTAAAGGTACGGCGTTACGATAGGCAGATTGAGCACTGTGTTTTACGTACCACAGTATAGTTTTTGTGACATGAATGCGTCGTACTCGATATAAAAAAAAAAAAAAACTTACTTTTGACTAGGTGTGGAACTCACCGGTATAGCGACCGTAGCTTTGTCGTAAAAATTCTGAAAAGTTGACTACCAGATAGCCAGATGAAAACTATGTGCCAACGGATAGTTAGTTTGCCGTCTGTGCGTTTTCTACGACCAAAAAAAAATCTAAAAGCTAAGCCTTTAATTCGCGCGCAATTTTTGCCCTAGAGATAAAACAAATCATCGTCAATAATGTGGTCGATTGCACCCTGAAAATCATCTGAATGTGAAATAAAACAACCTACAAAACTATGAACTTTATGAAAAGTGTTCCCTTTACCACAATCCACGGATACGTTCTTTTCCGCTCGCTCCTGTGCAAACGTTGTACCCGTAAAGGCCTGGGGACTTGAACTGCCAGGACTGTACTTGTTAATTGGTCTGGTTTCCAATCCCTTCCAGTCTAATATCTATGGAATGACTACGAGCGTTGCCATTTTATTACGCAAAGGTCCGCGAACGTGACACAATGTCTCTAGGCAACCGCTATGGCTTTTACTCCGGACGTGACGTTTATCGTACTTCCGATCTTTCATGCAAAGGGTCCATTGCGAATTCCGCGAATTACGGTATATCCAATTCATGGTGGACTCTTAGCTCATTAACAAACACCTCACATCGGCAATCACTACTTTTTAAAGGAACATGCAGAATTTTATATAGTTCACACTAGCATATGAACTTAACGATGCTAACTTCGCGCATTATGCCCGGCACTTCGTCTTCGTGGCGGGAAACTGTACCCAGGTATCGTGTTTGCTTTCGTGTTGTAAGAAATCACGCTTATATACACTGTAAAAGCGGCTAATATTTTGTTCGAGACTAATTTACTATATGCACGCTTTCTATCAGTGAACAAAACCAATGCAATGAAACACACCGCGACATGGGTGCACGTGTACATTGGAAGAGCTTGGACTTGATAGAGTTTTGCGGGTGCAAGCTTTCACAAGCAAGCAAAAGTAGAATAAAAATAAATAGGTATAATATATATATATATATATAAAGCTTATTCATATCATGCTTACACTATATTTGCTATGCATCTCCTGCACGGAAGAGATTTTGCAAGTCTTTCCATATTGACACAAGGCAGGATAGCTTTGAGCTCCACCCCCTGAAGTTATGTAACAAGTGCAATAAGGCACGTCATAAGCAGACACCTCATGGAGGAGAGGCGCGAGGTGTGATGTCCATTTACCAGCTGCTCCAGGGCTGCAATATTTATATGGCAGCAAGACAAACAGGAAGGTAACAATAAGTAAGCAGTACACAACAGTGCGTAGCTCTGGGGACGAGATTATCAATTAACTGGCCCATGGGTCACGTGCATGATGTTCACTGTACTGAAAGTAAAAAGGTCTCCGCCCAACAGAATTCGTGCGCCAATTGCGACGTCAAAACGACCACTAATTTGTTATCATTAGCCTACGAGCAATGGGATGATATCCTACCGGCCTATCGATTCGTGATGCGTTGTCAAATATGCTGGTACCGGTTTAGTGATTAAGTGCAGGCCGGCAGTATATGTTCAGCGGATTATATCGTTCTAGATATCTTGCGTACAATTGTATATACGGTATCAGCACTAGTCAATGCACTGCGGCCACTCTAAGCAGAGACAACTTGCACTGCTGTACGTGGTGCAGTATACAAAGGAGCAGTAGAGACAACGCATGCACCGATGTTTTGAGTGCCATTACTGATTCGGCACGAACCATGCACGCCGGCATACCGCTGTGTTAATTAACATTAGTTTCTTACTCGGAACGTGACCATTTGTACTGTAAGACCAGGATACTTTTGGCACCTTACTGGCTAGCAAAAATTCTTTGGCCGCCTCAGACAAAACTTCCGCGACTGCAGTCTGCATGGGCGTACAAATGAATCGCAATGATATAGCAGTATAGCGTAGGCTGCGTAGCTATTAAATTAGTGTTTGTTGTACAATGCCCGAAGTAACAAATAAAGTATACTGCATGACATCTGATCAGGTGATCATATACCTAGCTCATTACTTGTTCTTCCATTTCAAGTATCTGTGCAGTGTGCATGCGAAGATACTTGAATGACGTGCATGACGACTTGTTCGCTTAGTTGGTCAATGCTTGCTGCCTGCGACCGACGGTTCCAATATACGGTCATACGCTACAATAATTTCCACGGTTAAAATGGTGCCCGCGCAAGACACAGCAGGATCTGAAAAAGAACAATTCCTAAATTCTTTCTTTCTCATCCGCTATTCTTCCGTCTTTGCACTCGCACCATCACACGGCGTTCTTGCAATACAGTGCGTAACGTGATACTTGATCTTAAAAATTTTCCAGCAATTTTACAATTCTCTTGATTTTTGTAGCCTAGTGGTATGAGATAATCGAAATCTGAAAACGGAATAAGCTTTACTAGCCATCTGGCAATAAATAAAATTGAAAAAGAAATGTGTCAAGTCGCACTCTTTTATTTTCTATTATTGCTCCAAACGCACAGTTTTTAGCCCATTTCTCCTCTGTTTCGCAACGGATTGCGCTGATCGTTGGTACATATATGCAGCGTTGCACCTTGCACCAAACTGCGCAGTCCGATTTCGAACCCGGGACACAGTTTGAGTTCTGCTTGCCTACGAAGGCCAATTTGAGGTGGAAAAGTGTTAGGTCAGGATTTTCTTTAGGCACGTTTTATCCTGCCTAAAAGTGAGCAAGTAGGCAGTCAAGTGGTACCTGTATCGGAATCAGGTCTAGTTCTAGCATTATAAGTCGTCTTTACTCTCTTATAGACGCTTCAAGTCGGAAGGTTGAAAAACAGCGGACATATTGAGTTAATGACGTCATTGCTAAACATAGAAAGTGGGTGCGCAGATCATAGCAAAAACGGTTCTTTTCAGAACCAAGAAGAGCAAGCTTCTACCTCTGGGCTGACGCTTCGTAGGAGAAAGCAGTCGCCACCAATATGGGTGCCGCTGATGAAGAAAAAAGCCCCGAGACTGGCCGAGAGGTAACCCCACGGCCGGAGTTGTTACACGATTGCAGCAAGCGCAAGCCATCAAGTCTCGGCGACCAGCAGCTGTGATTGCCAGCAATGCATCGAAGGAGCTTGAAGCCTAGCTGCTCATATGCCAGACATCCCTGATGCCGATGCAAGAAAGCTACCCAGCAAAAAATTCTTGTGTATCTTGGGTCAAGATCTTGAGTATCTTGGCCAAGATACGAGGTTCTTGGTCAAGATTCAAGATTCTTGGTCAAGATGTTACCCAAGATATTTTTCACCGCTTCAAGATTTCCTCTAAAATCCGTGCGATAATCGTATGCGTGATTGCAAATAGCAAGATAGCTATAGCTTAATATCCAAGTTCAGGTAATGCAAGAATCTTGGTCAAGAGTCCAAGATTTATATATGGTATCTTGGTCAAGGATCTTGGGTTATTGGTCAAGATATTTAGGCTAGGAGGCAAGGACCAAGGTCTTGGCCATGATCATGCCCATGATCATGCCCCAAGACCTTGCCAACTTACCCCTAGATTTTTGTCATGATCTTGCCCCCTAGCCTCAAGATCTTGGCCATGATCTTTCTTCCTTGCCCCAAGATCTTGGCCATGATCTTTCCTCCTTGCTCTAAGATCTTGGCCATGATCTTTCCTCCCTGCCCCAAGATCTTAGCCATGATCTTTCCTCCTTGCTCTAAGATCTTGGCCATGATCTTTCCTCCTTGCTCTAAGATCTTGGCCATGATCTTTTCTCCTTGCTCTAAGATCTTGGCCATGATCTTTCCTCCTTGCTCTAAGATCTTGGCCATGATCTTTCCTCCTTGCTTTAAGATCTTGGCCATGATATTTCCTCCTTGCCCCAAGATTTTTGCCATGATCCGCCTTACTAGTACCCAAGATCTTGGCCATGACCTCTTGACCCAAAGATCTTAATACCGCGTCCGCGAGTAAAGTGGGTAAATTTAAGCCGTTTTTGGGGGTAGTAAAAAAACTAAAAGGTCCGCTGATGGGTATTTTTGTTTTCAAATACAGTAATGTGAAAGTACGACTCTTGAGACAACATTGGATGCATTTTGTGAGAGATCATTCAGCTCGCTGGATGCTACAAATGCGGCGTTATAAAAGGGGTCCATTCCGATGAAACCTTAATTCATCATCATAGAAAAACGGCAATAATCACATTGTATTAGCCAAGTTGAACTTTTACACATTTCAATCGATTTTCAGTCGTAAGCGATGTATTTTTTTAACTGTGTGCATGTGTTCTATCGTGTCTAAATAACTCTATATATTTCCGCGTGCGTTTAAACTTGGATGCTTTTCACGATGTTTTGCGAGTCTGCATGCACATGTAATTTTAATTATTATAGGGAAACCAATAGCTGCATTGATATAGATGGCTCATGTATGCTTATCAATTTACAGTCAAGAAGGGAAGGGGTGCAAAATGATAAAATGATAAGTGTAGTACCGCAATATGCCTATTTAAAGTGTGTGCATCAAAACTGCGATAGTTGCAGCTCTTATAAATTATAATGCAAACGTAGTGTAAAAGGTTACTCTACTTATTTTACAACCAGTACCTGGGATTTTATTGCTAGCGGATCTTTTAGGTTTTTAGTTTCCCCTAAATTTGTACCCACTTAACTCGCGGACGCGGTATTAATACGCGCACGTGCATTAAAATTATTAATGTTTCTACAAATTGTTTTCTGGGCAATCCTGAAGATTAGGGTCCCCACCGTTATTCACGTTTTTAATGATTTCACAACTAGATAAGCACTTCCACAAAATCAGTCATCCGATAACCACGTTATGAATATCATTATTTCACGCGCCTTTTCCACCAGGCAGACAAACATCACCACCACCAGTGGCGTTGTGACGCACCCGCCGCTGGGGGGGGGGGGGGGGGGCAGATATATATATATATAAAGGCGCCCCCTCCCCCCCCCCCCCCCAAAAGAAAAAAAGCTTCTGCACATATATACGTGTTTCCATCGCATTTTTATCACGAAGTGTATATATAAATTACAGCGAAATTGCCACGGTCATTTTCACGTGCAATTGAAGGAGAATGGGGGGCGTGTTAAGTGCTCCTGTCCAACCAATACATTTGAACTACAATAATGTCAGTGGCGCAGGAAGGAAATATAGAGTGCAGCGGCCAACAAAGGTGGTTCCCCCGCCTCCCCGGGGAGGGTACGGAGGGGGGCACCCCTCCCGTTCAGCTAGGGGTTACGGGGGAGCGCTGTAAGCTCCCCCATCGGGATCGGGGTCTGGGGCGGAGCCCCAGAAGCCAACGCTTTTTGCATAGAAAACCCCTCAAAAACTACGCTAAAACTGTAACCAGGTTAGTTTGTTTTGATACCTTGCTTCTGCGCATGTAATGTAAAATACAAAACGGCTATAGTGCAGCCAAGGCCACTTTTGGTAACCGTTGTAAACTACATGCACGGGTAGCCTAGCTTGAACTTGCTCTCACGATCGATTTGAAGACCACTTGCATGTCATTAACTACCAGCAATTGCTCAGCTATTGAATTATATATGCGCGCTTATCAACCTATTAAAAAAAAAAATGTTGTTCTTGGGAAAAAGTGCAGCGGCCATGGCCGCTGCTGCCGCCCCAGCTCATACGCCCCTTTAGTATATGGACTGCTTACCACGCTTTGTTTTATGGTTATCCAAATAAACGAATGCAATAGTTTAATTAATTTCTATTAACAAATAAATAGATATAGTAGCGCGATCGCAGCCTAAGTGATATAAATCGCTTTGTAGCCTCAAGCATTTAAGCAGCGCATTCCAGGCTCACTTTACTTTGAGTCTGTTAAGACACCATGCATACTTCAGCCGTCATTTTGGCGCCCTAGCTATATTTTGGCGCCCCTGTTTTTAGGGCCGCTGGGGGGGCAATTGCCCCCCTGCCCCCCCTGGCCACACCGCCACTGACCACCACTACATACACCAAGCTCCGTTAATCACGCCAAACACAGCACCACGCTTTCCACACTGCACAACCGTCGCACTGTCTCCACACATCAACCCGTATCACCGATCGCGTACAAGCTCTGCGTTCTCGTATTCTGTGTCCACACCGAGTCACGGACACTCACCTACATGTGGAGGTGAAGACAGATTCTCGGATCGGTGTTCTACAAAACTACATAATTTCTCAATATTACTATCGCGCTTAATCACGTGATGGAGGCGTAGCGTGGAAGTGCCCAGGAAAATCATCCACACTCAATCGGGCCTTCGGGGTTCAGAAATATTTGAGGAAGATGGATAGCCTCTCGATCAAAAAGCGACACACTTATCTAGTTGTGAATATCATTAAAAACGTGAATAACGGTGGGGACCCTAATCTTCAGGATTGCCGTTTTCTGTGGCCATGTTCGTGTGTCACTGAGTTCTTGCAGCAGAAAGGAGCGACTTTTGTGTGGACAACCTTTTGTTTTTAGAATGCTGGCTCCATGAACTATCTTCTCATAGGTGTGGATGGCCACGATCGATTCGTGCTTGTTCGAGCGCGTGGGATGGTGGGAAGCGAATCTGAACGTAACGCTACCTCGTCTTTTAGTGTTTGAGGTGCGTTGTTATTATATATATATACAATGTGGGGTTTTTTGTGTACGATGACGCTTTTCTTCGGTGTTTGCGGGGTTACTTTTTGTTACCATGCATTTATTCCATTTATAGCCCGTTTCCTCAGATTAGTTCCTATCATAGCCATATTCCTTTCCTGATTATGACAACTAGAATGAGTTTTAATACTATTTAATATACTTTAGCAATACAGGCAACCAATCGGAGGAGGGAGGGATTGTGTGTACCCAATGGCATTCAATTCTAATTATAGCACATTGTTCCTGTGGAAGTGATGTGCAAGTACCTATTCATTTCTACCAGGTACACAGCAAATAAAAAAGTGTGAAGGTCACCTATAATCACCCGTAGTACGTTTTAAAAAGGGTGACCATCACACTAAATTTTATCTTCGTGTGATATCACACCCATCGAGTGAATTCACTCCGTTATTTGGTGTGACTTTCACATTAAATTTTATCTTTGGTGTGATATCGCACCATCGAGTGAGTTCGTGTGAATTCACCCGGTTATTTGGTGTGACGTTCACCCAGTTTTACTTCGTATTTATAATTGATGACATTGTGGGATAAAAAGTAATTTAGTTACGTATAAACCAATCATGTCGTGATAGCTTGTGGCGTAAGGTAGTGCAGAATGTTACGGGTTCGAATCCTGACCGGTACATAACCTTTTTCCTTTTTTTTTTTTTTTTTTTTTTTTCCCCCTTTTGCTTTTTGGGTGAAATCGCCAGCGCTTGGGTGTGACGGTCACACTTGATTTGGTGTGTCGATTGGCGTACTACGCTCACACCAAAGAATAGGGGCCTTCACACTTTTATATTTGCTGTGTACTCTCTGCCATTTCTATCCCAGCTTCTTCTCTGTACTACGCATGGCTGTCAGGACAGTCAGAATTGCATCTTAGAAAGGTATTTATTGCAATGTATCTCTTTACATAAAGTCTGTTGCCCTATTAAAGTGGATAGTTGCTGAGAACATGCAGATCGCGGTATGAGTCCATGCACGGTACAGGTTAGTAAAGACATTAGGATTGCTGAGCCTCAAAGGTGAACAGTGACTCTGGCAAGGGGAATGGAGCAGTGATCAGTATGATTTACCGTGTCCATCTTAAGATATGCAGGTAAGATTGGATGAAGATGAAGACCTTAACATTGTGTACTCTATATTGATATTTATAGTGCGGAACAAAAGTGCACCCCAGCCTGGCCAGAAAATGCTTTATCCTGTAAGCTGAACCTGCATGGTGATTTGCCTTTTCATTATAATCATCTGTATTGTTTAAGGTTGTTGTGGAAGGTATTTTAGCACAAACGAAGGAAGTATTTGTCATATGGGTGAAATATGATATCAAGTGCAGTATGGTACATTTTTCTACATGGATGCATTTGTGTTGATGCTGTATACTGAAATCCAATACAACAGCCATACGAAACTCGTGCAACCAAATATGCAAAGCAACTGTGAGAGATTAACAAAGAGGTATATATAAAGACAGTCAATGAATGATACTTGTGCATGTAAATGTACATGTGTGTGTTTTTTTTTAATGAACTGTATAACTTGGCTAAGATAATCTTGGGGCAAGGATGTAAGCTATATCTTGGGGCAAGGAGGAAAGATCATGGCCAAGATCTTGGGGCAAGGAGGAAAGATCATGGCCAAGATCTTGGGGCAAGGAAGGCAAGATCTTGGGGCAAGGAAGGCAAGATCTTGGGACAAGGAAGGCAAGATCTTGGGGCAAGGAAGGCAAGATCTTGGGGCAAGGAAGGCAAGATCTTGGGGCAAGGAAGGCAAGATCTTGGGGCAAGGAAGGCAAGATCTTGGGGCAAGGAAGGCAAGATCTTGGGGCAAGGAAGGCAAGATCTTGGGGCAAGGAAGGCAAGATCTTGGGGCAAGGAAGGCAAGATCTTGGGGCAAGGGTGGCAAGATCTTGGGCCAAGGAAGGCAAGATCTTGGGGCAAGGAAGGCAAGATCTTGGGGCAAGGAAGGCAAGATCTTGGGGCAAGGAAGGCAAGATCTTGGGGCAAGGAAGGCAAGATCTTGGGGCAAGGGAGGCAAGATCTTGGGCCAAGGAAGGCAAGGAAGGCAAGATCTTGAGCAAGATAGCAAGATTATGGCCATGATCTTGGGCCAAAAGGGCAAGGAATTGGCCGCAATAACCTTGGGTGTCTTGACCTTGGTAGCACTGCGCATGTACTACCTGGAGCTCTCCGAAGGAGTATTGCTAAAAGATGCATGCCCAAACGAAAGTCGGGAAGAGGTTTTTTTATTACCCCAATGCGTTGCTGGCAATCACAGCTGCTGATCGGCTTTTTTGATTGGGGCTTTTTTCTTCATCAGCGGCTCCCATATTGGTGGCGACTGCTTTCTCCTACGAAGCGGTAGCCCACTGGTAGAAGCTTGCTCTTCTTGGTTCTGAAAAGAATCGTTTTGGCTCTGATCAGCACAACAGCTATACAGTCATGTTTAGCAATGACGTCATTAACAAATGATATTCATTTCAATATGTCCGCTGTTTTTCAACCTTCCGACTTGAAGCGTCTATTAGAGGGTAAAGACGACTTATAATGCTAGAACTAGACCTGATTCCGATACAGGTACCATTTGACTGCCTACATGCTCACTTTTAGGCAGGATAAAACGTGCCTAAAGAAAATCCTGACCTAACACTTTTCCACCTCAAATTGGCCTTCGTAGGCAAGCAGAACTCAAACTGTGTCCCGGGTTCGAAATCGGACTGCGCAGTTTGGTGCAAGGTGCAACGCTGCATATATGTACCAACGATCAGCGCAATCCGTTGCGAAACAGAAGAGAAATGGGCTAAAAACTGTGCGTTTGGAGCAATAATAGAAAATAAAAGAGTGCGGGCCCGAAAATAACTTGACACACTTCTTTTTCAATGTTATTTATTGCCAGAGGCTAGTAAAGCTTATTCCGTTTTCAGATTTCGATTATCTCATACCACTAGGCTACAAAAATCAAGAGAATTGTAAAATTGCTGGAAAAAATTTTAAGATCAAGTATCACGTTACGCACTGTAAACTTACCACGACATGCAAATTAGATACATTTTAGCCGCGCTGGGTTTCAAATATGGTTTGTGGACATGTGTCAGATCAACATTGCATGACGCATATGGACGGTAGCATGTTGGTACATTTTAAAAAATAGTGATTTGTTACAAAACATCGATAGTACACACATAGCACCCTGTATACATCAGTTACGAATATTATATTACACAAATTAATCAGTGAATTATATATTGGGAGCAGCGCAAGAGAAGCTGCTGACAACTAAGCAGGTGCAACCCCGCTATATGTATAGCAGTATACATTATTCTGACTTCTCTGCAGACTATGCTTTACACCTCTTGCGGCATATAATGTTACTTCAAATCGTGCATGCATGGTACGATTCAGTTAGATGTCAATGATATTTATTGCAAGCCACTTCTGGCAAGTGCAAAGTTAATTCAGTTCATGCAAAACCGCGAGACCTTCATACAGCTGCAGACAATTTTGGTCCAATTACAGGCAAAAGACCTGCATGATTCGACATCTGTGTCTTCAACCCTTTTGCCTCCTATTACAAACCCACCTCCCCGAGACCCGAGACCCTGACTTAATGATCAGTTGAGCAAGAGAAAATATGGGCAGATGACGAAAGAGTGCGAGAAATTAAACATGCATGGCCGGGTGGTTCAGTTACCCCCGCAGGCATGTGTTCTCTATACAGTTAGACTCACGTTTATACCATGCAATGTTGCAATTGCATACAGAAGGATTGCACTGATGATCACCGCGTTTGAGCAGCAAAACGCTTTAAGAAGATTTTCCTTGCTAAGATCGCGGATCGTAATCACGACGATCCTTTTATATACCATCATCATCCGGCTTGAAGGCAGAATTTGCTAGCAAATCCCGGTCTGTATGGATTTGATTGTTAAATCAGTAAATGTAACTTTGCCTAAGGCTTGGAGTGTAATCTTGGAATTTCACACGTCTTGTTTCACAGGCCCGAAATTAATTATACTGGGTAAGGACATGCATGTACTATTGTAACACTACTGCGCAAGTCGGTGTCGTCACTTTCTAAATATGTAATTACACATAATCCCCCCGCCCCGCAAGAATGGGCTATATTCTGTACTACTTTGTATATCAAAAAGCAAATATATACAATGTATATACCGCATTCAAAATGAAGTTTGAAAATAAAATAAAAATAACTCCCTTCCTCGTCCCCACATCATGGCTGTTCCCCTAATTTGTTGGACTCGAGTGGTAGGTTGGAATACGTTTCAGAACCCGAGGCTGGGGCTGCGGAGGCGGCGGGGGCTTGCTCGGCATAGTTTTCATACACGTTCACCGAAGGAGTCTCGTAGCTAGTGTGCATGGAAGGGAATGAACGTATACATCCATGCATATACCGTGCACATGATAGTTGCGGCGTGAAAAGTAGTCACCCACCGAAATAAATTTTCACGTCGCAACTCATTTAATTATCCTTACACATTTGGCAGTGATTCAATTTCGCCTGTTGTACTCAGCAGCATTGGTGTGGCTGCATTGGTCGTTATTACGATGACAGGCCCAGCTTCTTCGTCGACGCCTTTCTGGGAGTCGGAATTTCGAATTACGTCATATTGTTCGAAGTCGGGCGCACTAATCAGTACAAGTGAAAATAAAATAAAATTACAGCCGGGGAAGTCAAAAAACGCAGCCCGCGGCTCGGCAGTATCACACTGACACATTCAGTAAAGCACATGTAAATCAAATACGTTAATTTTAAAAAGGAAATGAAGTTAACGTTAATTTGTGTCCTTTTGTGCTCAAATTCCATTTGTACAAATGTGCATCACACGGCATGAAGGTACATCACGTGTACAACATTCAGTTTTCAGTGGAGAGTACGAGGATTCGCACGCCTGAAATGTTCTGGGATTGGGCACGCGTGGAGTTACTATACATATAGTTACCATACATAATTATTATGTATGTGCAGTTTATCATATGTACCATATATACAAGCATGTTTTAAAGAATGCATCTAGCGATTTTGCGCGAGTCGCGCGCATGCGTTATAACCTTATCTGTCCTTCCATTTGAAACGCTTGCTGTAGCTTCGCCGCCAACAGGCGATTTCTGCAGCAGAGGCATCCTACAAGGGCGATGGTTGCCAGCGATGCAATCGCCACGGACACTTCAACAGCTAAAATAGCAATCCAATTTGTACACATTCCGTCGGGAAATATGCCTGTGGGGCGGGAGTGAGGGGGTTAACTGGCAAAATTAATAAGTTGTTATGTATAAGCTTGCCGGCGCGGTACAGTTGATATCTTTGCTTCGTATAAATCCATAACAATAGTGAGATTATTTTAGATGGTTCACCACACTATCTGGTTGGCCATTTAGTTATGGGTTAGTTAATTGCACAGGCATGCATGATTTGTGACAACATACTGGCGAGCTCGAGGTCTCAAAAGAATTAAGATTTAACGTCTATGAATTACGTATAGATTCATAATTGTGCATATATACACATACAAGATCAAAATATTAATATAGTGATGTACTATCACGTGATTTAGTGAATTCCTCTATATCGATCGGTGTGGCCATCAATATAATTATAAATATATAACAATTAAACGTAAGTAGGGTGAGGGTAAGGGTACGGTTATAAAGGTAAGGGTGATCGTTAAAAGGAGGGTAGAAAAGAATCAAAATTTGAAGGTGCCCAGAACACAGAAATCTGAATAAGGCATCAGTTGGTTATAGCAGTTAGTCTAGCATTGCGCGCGTATTCCATGTAATTTATAACTAATTTGCGATGACGTTATTGCAACCTGTCTACATGTAGTACAACGTGCTCGACCCGAGAAATAAAACCCGTGCTGTATCGATCGTTCACCCTCGGATAAGCCAGAGATGAATTAAATTATTAGTGCAATTCGTATAGCAGTCGATCTTTTGTGAGAGGCTTCCAAACTCATGCATCTCTAAGTATAGAATCACATGTATAGATCACCAGTGATGCATGTCCTTATATATATATTATAATAATTATATAATTATAATTATAATTATAATTATGTGGGACAGTTCACGACAAAATGAGCCTTCGTATATATATATAAAATGTTATAAAATTCCCTTATGTTTGAATCGCTATAACTTCTGAACGGTAAAAGCTATCAACTTCCTATTTTCAACGCTTCATACCACACCATTTCTCTATTTTAGAATCCATTTTGGAGTCTTGCACTTGCTCCGTGCCAGTATTGCAATGTTCGATACCCCACCGGGTTCACACCCGCCATAACTTTAGGTAGGAGTAATGAAATCGCTTCAAAATCGGTTTGTAGGTAGAGAGGTCCTATACCTATCGATTTGTTCTGTTCGTTAATTTTTATGTCATCCGTTACGGAGATACAGCGGCGCAAAGTTGGTACACGTTTCCCGCTCGAATCGCGCCGTTGGACGTGCGAGGCCCGCTTCCATTCATCAAAGCACATGAATATGCAACTACTTCCTGTGGGCCGAGACTTTGATAACTTATAGCCACACCCATACTGCGCTAGCTAGATCTGATGGGTAAGTATTTAATGTATCGTCCCTGTCACAGTTGTTATTCGTTATCTCCTATGTAGATAACGGATATGGCGACGTCCACTGAAGACAACACACTCGCAAGAGTTTCAATCGGCGGACGAGTTTGAGCGATACGGATACGACGATCGATATTCAAGATACATTCGACGAGGTGGGGAGATTGAGAACGGTAGTGACGGCGGTTATACTACTGACGATGGTGGTTGTAGGGAGTAAGCAGCCCCTAAATGACTAAGAGCCAGCAGCCCTAGTCTCGTACCCAGACCCTGATTCCCACAGCTGCGGATGGACACCAGCCCCACCCCCACATATGCCTCGCTACATTGCAAGTCCAGACAGCAGCCCCGCATAACCAACAGCAGACGCCACCAACCCGCACTACCTATGGAACCACCTGCCCATATCAGACCCTTATACACACGAGCCACAAACTAACCAATGGGGTCAGCCTCCACAATAGTATACCAGTGGAGACACTGCTATCCCTCTTGCTGCAAATGGAGTTGGCAGCCCCCACAATTTCAATCAAGGGAAGCCACACATCCCAATAAATGGACTTACAGCAGAACCTAGCTGACTGTGTCCGGCAGTGTGGCCAGGATGTCACTTGTGTGTCACAGCTGTACCAGGACTGGAATGCCTTCTTGGGCCAGTGGTTTGGTCCTCTGGTTGGCCTAGGACACTACCGCACATTTGAGTTTGATCAAGACCACCCTTGTGTCGTGAGGATGGAGACCTTGCCATGGGACACAAACCCCACCGAGGTAACCATGCTGAGGGCTGGAGTGGCCATAAAGGACATTAGGCTTATCAGAGCCAAGTGATGCCACCTGTTATTACCCCCAAGTGGATTGTCCCTGACGCGGTCACTGTACCTGTACGAGAAGGTGAGGGAATACGTTCGTGACCCCAAGAAAAGGGACAAGGTGTGTCCAAAGCCTTCACAAAGCTCAGAGGCCAACTCTTCCTACACATGCGGTAATGCTTCATCCCATGCAGTAGCAGAAAATGACAAACCAAGACCTTCCTCACTTACCTACTGTTGAGGGTCATAAGTACATGTATGCAGATGACACTCACAGTGAATTGCAAGGTGAAGGCAATAGCTGTGTTTCTGGCAGGAGGAATTTGCAGACCCAGGTCTGAACTAATCCTTGCCTACCAATGCACTGTACATGTATGTGGCAAGAAGTATGCCAGTAGCCAGGCCCCCTGTCCCTGCACAAAAAGAACACTCACAAGCAGCCTGCTGTTCCAGGTGACGAACACGGATTCCAGTGTCGACAAAGGAAGCCAGGGTCCACCCAAGCGCAGGCCGCGAGGCGTACGCTAAAATCTGAAATTGACAGGCCATTTTCCTGTTCGGTGTGTGGCAAGACGTACGGCACCCCAGCCGCACTGTATACTTACAACAAGACCAACAATGGTTCATGACAAATGAACCATATTGTGAGATGCATGCTTTTTGTATAGTTTAAGGTCACCTCTACAGTGTACACCATACATCTGTGTTGTTAAGGGGTTAACTCTGTACACTTTGTGTATGTGTTGTTAAGGTATCACCTGTTCCATACATCTGTGTCATCAAGCGGTTACCTGTACACCATACATCTGTGTCGTACCTCTGTATACCTTATGTATGTGTTGTTAAGGGGTCACCTGTACACTGTACATCTGTGTCGTTAAGGGGATACCTCTGTAAACCTTATGTATGTGTCGTTAAGGGATTACCTCTGTACACCATACATCTGTGTCATCAAGGGGTTACCTGTACACCATACATCTGTGTCGTTAAGGGGTTACCTCTGTACACCTTATGTATGTGTTGTTAAGGGGTTACCTCTATACACCTTATGTATGTGTTGTTAAGGGGTTACCTCTTGTGTGTACCCCATACATCTGTGTCATCAAGGGGTTACCTGTACACCATACATCGGTGTGGTACCTCTGTATACCTTATGTATGTGTCGTTAAGGGGTTACCTGTACACCATACATCTGTGTCGTTAAGGGGTTAATTCTGTATGCCTTATGTATGTGTTGTTAAGGGGTCACCTGTACACTGTACATCTGTGTCGTTAAGGGGTTACCTCTGTACACCATACATCTGTGTCATCAAGGGGTTACCTGTACACCATACATCTGTGTCGTTAAGGGGTTACCTCTGTACACCATACATCTGTGTCATCAAGGGGTTACCTGTACACCATACATCTGTGTCGTTAAATGTTACCTCTGTACACCTTATGTATGTGTTGTTAAGGGGTCACCTGTACACCATACATCTGTGTCGTTAAGGGGTTACCTCTGTACATCTTATGTATGTGTCATTAAGGGGTTACCTGTACACCATACATCGGTGTGGTACCTCTGTATACCTTATGTATGTGTCGTTAAGGGGTTACCTTTACACCATACATCTGTGTCGTTAAGGGTTTTTTACTTTTCACGTAGTAGTGATGTAACCCATCTGATGCTGTGAAAATCTAAGTCTGGGTACGAGACTAGTAACGACAGTGGTTCCATTTACATCATGTACTTGCGTCTGCTGTGGGATCAAATCCATGGTCCCATTTACATCCTGTATGTGTGTATTTTGGGGTCAAATCCATGGTCCCATTTACACACTGTAGGTGTATCTATTGTGTGGTCAAATCCATGGTCCCATTTACACCCTGTACTTGTGTCTGTTGTGGGGTCAAATGCATGATCCTATTTACACCCTGTACTTGAGTCTGTTTTAGAGTCAAATCTATGGTCCCATTTACACCCTAAACTTGTGTCTGTTGTGAGATCAAATCCATGGTTCTATTTACACCCTGCATGTACTTGTGATCAAATCCATGGTCTCATTTACACCCTGTAAGATCAGAACACATGAGATGTATACGCGATTTATCTGCCAGTGACTAACATGCCAGTATGCATAGCTAAATAACCCATTGCTTAACCCAGCTAGGCTACCTTCTTTCCTACCCCTTCCCCTCGCGATCTTTAAATATCCTAACACTCAGTGTTGCTTATGAGTACTACCTGTTGAGGGCCCAGAATAGCTAACACTCTTTTCATTGCTTAACACAGGCTTCCTTCATTCCTACCCCTTCCTGTCCCCTCTGAATCCTTGAATCTTACCATACAATTCTGTGTTCGATGTGCGAGTTTTGCTTATGAGTACTACCTGTTGGGGGCCCAGCGTGTCCCCTCACGATTGTTCAATCTTAACATGGAATTCTCTGTGTTTGATGTGTAAGTGTGGCTTATGAGTATCACCTGTTGAGGGAACCCTCTTTTCATGCTTCCTTCTTTGCTACCCCTTCCCCTCTCGATCTTTCAATATCCTACCATGCAATTCTCTGTGAGTGGTGCTTATGAGTACTACCTGTTGAGGGCCCAATGTAGGTAACCCTCTTTTCATTGCTTAACCCGAGCTTCTTTCTTCCTCCTCGCTGTCCCCTCTCAATCTTTAAATATCCTACCATGCAACTCTCTATGTTTGCTGTGTGAGTGTTGCTTATGAGTACTTCATGTTGAGGGCCCAGTATGGGTAACCCTCTTTTGGTTGCTTAACACGTACAGGCTTCCTTCTTTCCTATCTCTTCCTATCCCCTCTCAATCCTCCATACAGTTCGCTGTGTTTGATGTGTGAATGTTCTAGTACTTGTTGAAGGCCCAGTAGAGTCAACCCTCTTTTCATTGCTTAACCCAGGCCTCTTTCTTCCGTACTCCTCTCAATCCTTCAGTCCTTTCATGCATGCACCACATAAACTGCCCATGAACATGGCAGCATTACTATCATACACCTAGTAGAGTTTGTTCTGGACTGCAGTATGTGGATTTGCCTTCATCCACAGTTTGACCAAGGTCTGAATAAGAGAGACAGAATGTAGGGGGTGCACTGTTTGTTCTTGAATACATTTACATGTAAACCCTAGGACCATGTGCATGAATAATGCATCTCATTGTTTAGTGTAGCTAATTTTTCATTCCTAAACCAACAGTTTAGGTAACTAATTAAATATTGGTGCATGGACCATGGCATACTCATTGCTAAAAGGAATTGATCTTGATTTATGCTGGATGCTGCAAGACCAATATTTGGAAGATGGAGCACCTGCCCACTGTTTATAGGAGTAAGAGGATGAAGAGCAGTAGCCAGCATGAAGTACCGATCTGATGCCCGTAGATTTTTTTTTGGCTGTGACCCAACTCTCAAGTCAATGACCCTGCAAGACCTGCAGCTGGTTATCACCAACCCAGCCATGATCAGGAGAGCAACATCATAGATTTGGAACTAAAAACTCAATGGCAATTATGGACTGTAACTGGAATATTACATAGCTATATTTCAGTGATGAAAGAATGCTTTCCAAAAGCACACATAACAGAAAGAGGGAGGGAGGGGGAGTGAGTGAGTGAGTGAGTGAGTGAGTGAGTGAGTGAGTGAGTGAGTGAGTGAGTGAGTGAGTGAGTGAGTGAGTGAGTGAGTGAGTGAGTGAGTGAGTGAGTGAGTGAGTGAGTGAGTGAGTGAGTGAGTGAGTGAGTGAGTGAGTGAGTGAGGGAGGGAGGGAGGGAGGGAGGGAGGGGGAGTGAGTGAGTGAGTTGCATGATAGGATATTGAAAGATCGAGAGGGGAAGGGGTAGGAAAGAAGGAAGCCTGTGTTAAGCATGAAAAGAGGGTTCCCTCAACAGGTGGTACTCATAAGCAACACTTACACATGAAACACAGAGAATTCCATGTTAGGATTGAACAATCAAGAGGGGACACGCTGGGCCCCCAACAGGTAGTTCTCATAAGCAAAACTCACACATCAAACACAGAGAATTGTATGGTAAGGTTAAAGGATCGAGAGAGGACAGGAAGGGGTAGGTTTAGAAGGTAGCCTGTGTTAAGCAATGAAAAGAGGTACTGGGCCCTCAGCCCACACATCAAACACACAAGGTTGCACGGTAGGACAGGAAGGGGTAGCTTTAGAAGGTAGCCTGTGTTATAGCAGGGTGATTTAGCTATGCATACTGGAGCGTTAGTAACACTGACAGATAACTCTGAATCACGTATACATCTCATGTGTTCTGATCTTTAAAAACTGAACTTGTTATGAAAAGACAATTGTCTATAGTCTTGTGATCGATTCATTAGAAGCACACATGTATGTGGATTGCTGTCGAGTATTAGGTATTTGTGTATGTGCATGGTATAGCAATGCTCCTACAAATTTTTAAGTGCATGAGTGATTAGGTACAGAGAGGTGCATGGAATGATTGAAGGATTGAGAGGGGACAGGGTAGGAAAGGAAGAAAGCCTGTGCTAGTCTATGAAACAAGGGTTAGCCATGCATGCTAGTGTGTTATAAGCCCTCAACAGTTACTCATACGTAACACTCACCCCCATGTCTACCGATTTTTAACTCAACTTGTAATCAAAAGGCAATGTCTAGTGATTGATTCACTATAGTCCTATTGGAATGCACACTCTTATGGAATGGTGTCAGGTATTGTGTATTAGCAATCTGTGCATGGGCATATCAAAGAACTCAAAAGTGTAGGAGTAATGTGGATTAGGTACAGAGAGATGCATGGAAGGATAGAATAATGTAGAGGAGACAGCTAGACCTCAGCATGCATGTGGAGTGGAACCTTCAACTGGAGCCGACCCCAAATACTGGGGCCAGCCACAATGGCCTTCTATCCTAGCCCCACACAGCTCCTCACTGCAAATGCAAATGAAGCCACTACCTATGAAACCATTATCCCCCACACTACAAGAGGACTTACTGGTAGGGGAACCATCGTGGAGCTACCATCTCGCATTGGACAAATGGGGATACCACCACTGGAGCAGCCTCCATTTGTAGAGTGTACCTGCCTACGTTTTTCTCTTCACACATTTTGTGTTGTAGATCTACATGTAGATCTGAACTACTATAGACATGTACATGTACAGAGTAAAATTTATCTGGTGTGAAGCCATGCTGTTAGTGGTGAATATGGTTACCTGCCCTATCAGTACTGATTGCGGTGGGTCTGCACCCGTGGTTGGTGTATATAGACAACCAAGGCTTGCAGAGGGCGTTTTGCCTACTGGGAACTACATAGGTCTACTGTACTGTACGCGAGTAGCAAAATATGGAAGTGCCATTTTAAATTGCATGCACAGTCACAGCTACAATGTGGCACGATGAAGACATCAGAATTCATGACCACACAAGTGGAGTTAATAGACCCTACAAATTTAATGGATTCATCAACTACGTTATACCTAGCCCTAGGCTGGTGTTTCTGCAAAAATGTATGTGCGCGGGTAGTGTATAGTGGCCGTGGGGCACAGGTGAAACTGGGTTACACTGGTAATGTCTGGTGACATCTCTGACAGTGTAGGGTCTGCTAACTTCACTTGTGTGATCATGAATTCTGATGTCTTCATCGTGCCACATTGTAGCTGTGACTGTGCATGCAATTTATGTGACATTCAAAATGGCACTTACATGTTTTGCTACTAGTTCTCAGTACATGTAGGCAAAACGCCCTCTGCAAGCCTTGGTTGTCTATTACACCAACCACGGGTGCAGACCCACCGCAATCAGTACCGATAGGGCAGGTAACCGTATTCACCACTAACAACATGGCTTCACACCAGATAAGATTTACACAAAACACGTAGATCTACATGTCTACAGTAGTTCAGATCTACATGTACAACACAAAATGTGTGAAGAGAAAAACGTAGGCATGTACACTCTACAAATGGAGGCTGCTCCAGTGGTGGTATCCCCATTTGTCCAATGCGGGCTGGTAGCTCCACGATGGTTCCCCTACCAGTAAGTCCTCTTGTAGTGTGGGGGATAATGGTTTCATATGTAGTGGCTTCATTTGCATTTGCAGTGAGGAGCTATGTGGGGCTAGGATAGAAGGCCATTGTGGCTGGCCCCAGTGTTTGGGGCTGGCTGCAGTTCAAGGTTCCACTCCACATGCTGAGGTCTAGCTGTCTCGACCCCATTCAACCCTGGTAATGTGGCAGCTGGCAGCTCTCCGGCCTGTTGGTAGTATGATTACACCATATGTAAGAGGGGTGTTTAGGGGTGGGTGGGAGGGCTGGTCGTGTGGGGACTGAGAGTGCTATTGAGTAGGGGATGGCCTGGGCCTCGGATACAACTTGCAGTAGAGGAGGATAGGTAGTGGGAGATAGGGCCATGGGGATGAATGGGGCATGTGTGAATCCAGTTGATGGCTCCTCTAATATTGTGGGGGGTGCCGATTCCTATCGCAGTGTGAGAGCTGCATTATTGTGGGGACCCCCAATGACCCTGTAGGATTTTTTAGCACCTGATTGCTCCCTTGCTGACAGTCTGATAACTCCACCTGCAATTGCTCCATGCACTAGTGCTAACTGTCTGGATATGTAGTGTGGGGCTATTAAGTCAACTTGCATTAATGGTTCTGTCCGCTAGCAGAGAGGGAGCTGACCTGATTGGACCCTGGGCGATTACAGGGTGTAAATGGGACCAATGCATTGACCGCACAACCGACACACATACATGTACAGAGTGTAAATGAGACAATAGATTTGATCCTAAAACAGACTCAAGTACAGGGTATAAATGGGATCAAAGATGTGACCCCACAACAGACTCAAGTACAGGGTGTAAATGGGAACATGGATTTGATCACAAGTACAGGGTGTAAATCAGACCATGAATTTCATCCCACAACAGACAAAAGTACAGGGTGTAAATGGGACCAATGAATTGACCCCACAACAGACAAAAGTACAGGGTGTAAATGGGACCAATGAATTGACCCCACAACAGACACAAGTACAGGGTGTAAATGGAACCATGGATTTGACCCCACAACAGACACAAGAACAGGGTGTAAATGGGACCATGGATTTTACCCCACAACAGATACAAGTACAGGGTGTAAATGGGACCATGGATATGACCCCACAACAGACAAATGTACAGGGTGTAAATGGGACCAATGAATTGACCCCACAACAGACACAAGTACAGGGTGTAAATGGAACCATGGATTTGACCCCACAACAGACACAAGTACAGGGTGTAAATGGGACCAATGAATTGACCCCACAACAGACACAAGAACAGGGTGTAAATGAGACCATGGATTTGATCACAAGTACAGGGTGTAAATAGAACCATGGATTTGAGTCATTACAACAGACACAAGTACAGGGTGTAAATGGGAGCATGGATTTGACCCTAAAACAGACTCAGGTACAGGGTGTAAATGGGATCATGCATTTGACCCCACAACAGACACAAGTACAGGGTGTAAATGGGACCATGGATTTGATCACAAGTACAGTGTGTAAATGGGACCATGGATTTGACCCCAAAATACACACGTACAGGATGTAAATGGGACCATGGATTTGATCCCACAGCAGACACTAGTACAGGGTGTAAATGGGACCACTGTCGTTACTAGTCTCGTACCCAGACTTAGATTTTCACAGCATCGGATGGATTACATCACCACTACGTGAAAAGTAAAAAATCCTTAACGACACAGATGTATGGTGTACCCCTTAATGACACATACATAAGATGTACAGAGGTAACCCCTTAACGACACAGATGTATGGTGTACAGGTGACCCCTTAGCAACACATACAAAAGGTGTACAGAGGTATCCCCTTAACGACACAGATGTACAGTGTACAGGTGACCCCTTAACAACACATAAATAAGGTATACAGAGGTACGACACAGATGTATGGTGTACAGGTAACCCCTCGATGACACAGATGTATGGTGTACAGGTGATACCTTAACAACACATACACAAAGTGTACAGAGGTAACCGGACTTAACGACACAGGTGTATGGTGTACAGGTGACCCCTTAACAACACATACATAAGGTGTACAGAGGTATCCCCTTAACGACACAGATGTATGGTGTACAGGTAACCCCTTGATGACACAGATGTATGGTATACAGAGTTAACCCCTTAACAACACAGATGTATGGTGTACACTGCAGAGGTGACCTTAAACTATACAAAAAGCATGCATCTCACAATATGGTTCATTTGTCATGAACCATTGTTGGTCTTGTTGTAAGTATACAGTGCGGCTGGGGTGCCGTACGTCTTGCCACACACCGAACAGGAAAATGGCCTGTCAATTTCAGATTTTAGCGTACGCCTCGCGGCCTGCGCTTGGGTGGACCCTGGCTTCCTTTGTCGACACTGGAATCCGTGTTCGTCACCTGGAACAGCAGGCTGCTTGTGAGTGTTCTTTTTGTGCAGGGACAGGGGGCCTGGCTACTGGCATACTTCTTGCCACATACATGTACAGTGCATTGGTAGGCAAGGATTAGTTCAGACCTGGGTCTGCAAATTCCTCCTGCCAGAAACACAGCTATTGCCTTCACCTTGCAATTCACTGTGAGTGTCATCTGCATACATGTACTTATGACCCTCAACAGTAGGTAAGTGAGGAAGGTCTTGGTTTGTCATTTTCTGCTACTGCATGGGATGAAGCATTACCGCATGTGTAGGAAGAGTTGGCCTCTGAGCTTTGTGAAGGCTTTGGACACACCTTGTCCCTTTTCTTGGGGTCACGAACGTATTCCCTCACCTTCTCGTACAGGTACAGTGACCGCGTCAGGGACAATCCACTTGGGGGTAATAACAGGTGGCATCACTTGGCTCTGATAAGCCTAATGTCCTTTATGGCCACTCCAGCCCTCAGCATGGTTACCTCGGTGGGGTTTGTGTCCCATGGCAAGGTCTCCATCCTCACGACACCAGGGTGGTCTTGATCAAACTCAAATGTGCGGTAGTGTCCTAGGCCAACCAGAGGACCAAACCACTGGCCCAAGAAGGCATTCCAGTCCTGGTACAGCTGTGACACACAAGTGACATCCTGGCCACACTGCCGGACACAGTCAGCTAGGTTCTGCTGTAAGTCCATTTATTGGGATGTGTGGCTTCCCTTGATTGAAATTGTGGGGGCTGCCAACTCCATTTGCAGCAAGAGGGATAGCAGTGTCTCCACTGGTATACTATTGTGGAGGCTGACCCCATTGGTTAGTTTGTGGCTCGTGTGTATAAGGGTCTGATATGGGCAGGTGGTTCCATAGGTAGTGCGGGTTGGTGGCGTCTGCTGTTGGTTATGCGGGGCTGCTGTCTGGACTTGCAATGTAGCGAGGCATATGTGGGGGTGGGGCTGGTGTCCATCCGCAGCTGTGGGAATCAGGGTCTGGGTACGAGACTAGGGCTGCTGGCTCTTAGTCATTTAGGGGCTGCTTACTCCCTACAACCACCATCGTCAGTAGTATAACCGCCGTCACTACCGTTCTCAATCTCCCCACCTCGTCGAATGTATCTTGAATATCGATCGTCGTATCCGTATCGCTCAAACTCGTCCGCCGATTGAAACTCTTGCGAGTGTGTTGTCTTCAGTGGACGTCGCCATATCCGTTATCTACATAGGAGATAACGAATAACAACTGTGACAGGGACGATACATTAAATACTTACCCATCAGATCTAGCTAGCGCAGTATGGGTGTGGCTATAAGTTATCAAAGTCTCGGCCCACAGGAAGTAGTTGCATATTCATGTGCTTTGATGAATGGAAGCGGGCCTCGCACGTCCAACGGCGCGATTCGAGCGGGAAACGTGTACCAACTTTGCGCCGCTGTATCTCCGTAACGGATGACATAAAAATTAACGAACAGAACAAATCGATAGGTATAGGACCTCTCTACCTACAAACCGATTTTGAAGCGATTTCATTACTCCTACCTAAAGTTATGGCGGGTGTGAACCCGGTGGGGTATCGAACATTGCAATACTGGCACGGAGCAAGTGCAAGACTCCAAAATGGATTCTAAAATAGAGAAATGGTGTGGTATGAAGTGTTGAAAATAGGAAGTCGATAGCTTTTACCGTTCAGAAGTTATAGCGATTCAAACATAAGGGAATTTTATAACATTTTATATATATATACGAAGGCTCATTTTGTCGTGAACTGTCCCATGTATATATATATATGGGACAGTTTCCGCGAAAACTTCCTATGTTTTATAACATTATAAAATAATTGTGCTGTAACGTTTGAATCGCTATATCGTCCGAACGGTAAAGGCTATCGACTTTCTATTTTAATGACTTCATACTACACCATTGCTCTATGGTAAAATACATTTTGGTGTCTTGCACTTGCTCTGTGCCAGCATTGCAACGTTCGATACCCCACCTGGTTCAAACGCAACATAACTTTCTGTAGGAGTAATCAAATCGCTTCAAATTCGGTTTGTAGGTAGAGAGGTCCCATACCTATCTATTAATTCTGTTCGTTAATTTTTATGCCATTCGTTACGGAGATACAGTTGAACAAAGTAAGTCCACTTTTCCCGCTTGATTCGCGCCAAGGATTTGGGCAAATCGCGTCCCGCTCAATGTATGGGGAGGCGGTGGTTACATCATTGGCGCGAATCGAGCGGGAAAAAGTGCACGTAGTTTATTCAACAGTATCTCCATAACGGATGGAATAAAAATTAACGAACAGAACAAATCGATAGGTATAGGACCTCTGTACATAAAAACCGAAATTGAAGCGATTTGATTACTCCTACCTAAAGTTATGGTGGGTTTGAACCCGGTGGGGTATCGAACGTTGCAATACAGGTGTGGAGCAAGTTCAAGACTCCAAAATGTAATTTATTATAGAGAAATGGTGTAGTATGAACTGTTGAAAATAGGAAGTCGATAGCCTTTAGCGTTCGGACGATATAGCGATTCAAACGTTATAGCACTATAGTTTTATAATGTTATAAAACATAGGAAGTTTTCGCGGAAACTGTCCCATATATATATAATTATAATAATTATTATATATATATATGGGACAGTGTCCAGCAAAATCGGGCTTGTGGGGTTATATTTTTATCACTATAAAAATTGCACGTTATACTAAACAACACATCTTTGCAACGGTACAACCTTTTCCTTCCAAATTTTGTACACATGTTCCTACATCATCTCTCTATGTTCTTATCCATTTTGGCGCTCTGACAATTTTCCATGGCGTCAGTGCAAAGATTGCTAATCCAACAGGTTAGAATTTCACATTTCTCCACGTACGAGTGCTGAAAACGCGTCAAATTCAGAATGTGCATAGAGGAGTCCTGTAGCTATTGATTTGTTCTGTTCGTTAGTTTCTGTGTTATCCGTTACGGAGATACAGTTGAGCAAACTACATGCACGTTTTCCCGCTTGATTCGCGCCAATGTTATAATCACCGCTTCCCCATACACTGAGCGGGACGTGATTTGCCAAAATCATTGGCGCGAATCAAGCGGGAAAACGTGCCCGTAGTTTAATCAACTGTATCTCCGTAACGGATGATGTGGAAATTAACGAACAGAACAAACCAATAGCTACAGGACTCCTCTATGTACAACCCGAATTTGACGCGTTTTCAACACTCATACGTGGAGAAATGAGGAATTCTAACCTCTTGTGTTAGCGATCTTTGCACTGACGCCATGGAAAATAACTAGAGCTTCAAAATGGACACGAACATAGAGAGATGATGTGGAAACAAGTGTACGAAACTTGAAATGAAAAGGTTGTACGGTTGCAACGATGTGTTGTTTAGTGTAACATGCAATTCTTATAGTGATAAAATTATAACCCCACAAGCCCGATTTTGCTGGACACTGTCCCATATACCTGAACAACAATAATTATTATTATAAAATACAAAATTAATGCATGCATGCATGGTATAGATAATACTATACAGTATAGTGAGCGTGTCGTTTTAATCATTAACGCTAGCGCGTACCTGTTTCAACATTTCAGGAAAGAAATGGCATTCTAACAAGACTGTGAAGAACGGCGCGCAGCGGCTCTTGAAATTACGACAGTACGCTCGTTCAAACACGAGCCATTTTGTGGTGGGGCGGGGCTTGGTACACGTACTCTACGGTACACGCACAATTGACTTACTAGGGCATTTCAGCATTATGATGCGCTGTATAGTCAGATCCTCCGCGTTATATAATTGCGCGACGTAGAACGCAAACGGCTGCAGCACTGTATATATAGCTACTTATATGGACCTGCACTTTCAGGTGTAGAATATGCTTAGCTAAATAAACAGCGCGTTCAAATGTAATCTGTGCATGTTGTCACACTTTGATGCGCCCGTGTGTCTATATACACATGCACAATTATTCTGTTGTGTTCAGCGTGCACGCATGGTGTGTGTGTGTGTGTGTGTGTGTGTGTGTGTGTGTGTGTGTGTGTGTGTGTGTGTGTGTGTGTGTGTGTGTGTGTGTGTGTGTGTGTGTGTGTGTGTGTGTGTTTGTGTGTGTGTCTGCTTGTGTGTTTGTGTGTGTTTGTGCGTGTGTGTGTTTGTGTGTGTGTGTGTGTGTGTGTGTGTGCGTGTGTGTGTGCGTGCGCGTACGTGTAGTATAGAATTAGTCTCGGCCCCAGACCCAACGGACGCAGCTGCGGATGGATTACATCACCGCTACGTCGCGTAGCGGTGATGTAATCCATCCGCAGCTGCGTCCGTTGGGTCTGGGGCCGAGACTAGTATAGAATACTGGAGGCTGGAGGGCATCATTTTTCCTTCGTACTGTCAGCACGTGCATGTGTTCAGACCACCTATACATGTATGTATAATAGCTTCCTTCCTCTCGCGAGGCAATTTTTACCGTTACTATGCGATACATACCGTACCGGTATACATAGATCCAATGGGCACTCAAGCACGTGACCAAAATCAATGAATATTAAATTTGGTTGGCAAATTTATTGTCCGTGCCGAGAGAGGGGCGGCAAAAAACAAAGTAGAAGACACCATCCCCCAACTTTGAAGAGCTCATTAAGAGCATCACGAATATGCTATTCTTTTATTCAGGGGGGTCTAGGAAAAAAAGTTATGAGTTATGAAAGTTAGGGGGGGGGGGGGGGGAGGGGGGGTCTTGGCCAAAAAAAAATTTTGAAAAAAATTCATCACTTTTCTTAATTTTTTTTTTTTGCACTTTAGCACGCACTACAGCAACATAATGATGGAGTCATATTGTTTGTAGTGTTCATGGGTGTCCAATTCGTGCAAAGATAGGGCTTAACTGCCTATCTAGTGCGATTGTAAGCTATTTCGTCGTGGAAAGCATATTATCACGTGACTGCGACACGATTCGTGGGCGTTGCCTTCATATAAGTGATGACATCAATTCACTACCCAGTAGTGCATCAATCGAAGCGTCGCAAAGCAATGTAAAGATAAAGTAAGCCACGGATAAACCTGGTACTAAGTAACATGCATGAGCTCACGTCACTAGTAGAATGGTCACAGTCACGCGCCTACTCACACCTCACGCGAGCAAGCCCCAAATGCTATTGTTTAAACGAGTACTTTACCGAGTCATGAACGATAATACGTGCCGTTCTTCAAAATCTTGTTGGAGTACCGCAAACCTTAATTGATGGACAGGGATGTAATATTCGATAGGCCTACAGCCCGTACATTACGTCATGGCACGAGAGACTGACAAATGAAACAGCGTCTCCAGCTTCAAGCGACGAAGTGACAACATCTACAACAGCAATCTGCAACGAAGCCTGCTTGCAATTTGTAATATTATCTTCATTGTAGGTGTGGTCAATTGTCAATTCCGTAATGATTTTAAGGGGCGTGCCCGAAAAATGGGCGTGTTCGAAGGGGGGGGTTGACCTGGCCCTTGATTTTAAGAATTTTTGGGATGGTGTCTATAACTTTTTTTTTTTGCCCCCCCCCCCCCCCAAGAAATGGTTGTTAGTTCAGTGCTGTGCGATTGGTTGTAAAAATCACCATGGTGAACATTGTAGCCATCTAAGGGTCATCCCTGAAGACAAAGGTAGAACTGGTTGGCCGTAGCCAGACCGTCGCGTATGGTCGGGCTACGCCCAACTACTGGATGCCCATGCCAGAGATAATCTATATATTATCTCTGCCCATGCATAGTACACTCGCGGATCTGTGGTGACCATACTTTGTATCTGGTATGTATGTGTCATTCCCATGTAGGATCGAGCGCTTCAGTTTCACTGTGTCCGTTTACGCTCAGGAAAACCTGTTAGTGTCCTACCTAGCAAACATCAGTCGGGTCCCCAACCTCAGCAATGATGTAGACTTCGTCCCGACTGTGTTCTCGTTTAGGAAGCAAGAGAGATTAAATACTTATCCAGCCGTGCATGTGCAGTGACCAGAAAAAAATAGAACCGTCTGGCTGGCTTAGCTACCATCCAAGCTTCACGTCATCGTGCAAAATCAGGTGAGCGCTGGCTAGGGCTTTGACCCCTATACCACGCAGTCCGAATGCCATTACGAAAACAGGAGACTCGAAGAAATTGTAGGCTTCGAGCTGCTGCCATGAAAGCAGCTGCTCCTGGGTATACGTGCCAGTTCTTTAATGAAAAATATGCCCATACTCTTTCCTAGTTCATTTGTTTGGTTTCCGTGGCCACAACGACATATCGCGATGGCTGTTAGATTCCAAGTATGGGACACAACTTAACAGCATACCAACAGGTTCCAATTTCTGCTTGTAACGACTTTGGCAGCCAGATTTTAGTACACCGTCCATTAGTATATGTCGAGCATATGTACACACTTGCCAACCAAATTAATAAAACATGAGTATCACGTGATCCGCTGGACCTATGTATAGTATACATATACATGTACATTGTATATGCATGGTCAGCCTGCATGGTGCCAAACATTTGACATTGGAGTAGCTTAGCATTTGACTTTAATTGCATTGGAAACTTTCCATCGGTTGTGTCATTCTGTGCATGGCATACGGTGTCAGGGTATACGGTCCGGGGAAATATTTGGTCCGGGGGAATACAGTCCCCCCTCCCCCTCCCCCCCTCCCCCCCTCCCCCCTCCCCCCTCCCCCTCCCTCCCCCTCCCCCCCTCCCCCCTCCCCCCTCCCCCCTCCCCCTCCCCCTCCCCCCTCCCCCCTCCCCCTCCCCCTCCCCCTCCCCCTCCCCCCCTCCCCTCCCCCCCCCGGACCCATATCCCTAGGGAATACGGTCCCCTGAGCCGAGTTCCCTGGCTGTATACAAAACTAATTAACCGGACTCATTCCCTAAGGAATACAGTCAGGGTTGCCGAAAGTCAGGCCGGGGTCCGGCCTGTGACCGGCCGGCCTGACAGCCCCGGCCTGCCAGGCCGGCCTGCCAGGTCGGATAAATTGATGTTATTAAACAATATATTAAAAATTCATGGCTAACCACAATACATTATGATATTATTAAACAATTTATTAAAAATTCATACATCTTCAGCTCCATCCGAGCGGGTGTTTTCGCGAGCTAAGCTGATTCAACAGCGCCAGAGATGGAACCTACTCCCTCAACGTTTGGAGGCGTGTGTCATGCTGAAGCACAATGCATGGTTAATTACAAGTCTTTAGATAGCAAGCGCGCTGTTTGCATCACTGCATGTTATGTATCTCAGACTATCTGTAGGAGTAATCAAATCGCTTCAAATTCGGTTTGTAGGTAGAGAGGTCCTATATCTTTCGATTTGTTCTGTTTGTTAATTTTTATGCCATCCATTACGGAGATATAGTTGAACAAACTACGTACGTGCACATTTTCCCGCTCGATTCGCGCCGATGATTTGGGCAAATCGCGTCCCGCTCAAAGTATGGGAGGTGGTGATTATATCATTGCCGCGTATCGAGCGGGAAAAAGTGCACGTATAGTTTGTTCAACTATATCTCCGTAACGTATGGCATAAAAATTAACGAACAGAACAAATCGATAGATATAGGACCTCTCTACCTACAAACCGAATTTGAAGCGATTTGATTACTCCTACAGAAAGTTATGTTGGGTTTGAACTTGGTGGGGTATCTAACGTTGCAATGATGGTACTGAGCAAGTGCAAGACACAAAAGTGTACATGTATTTTACCCTATAGGGCAATGGTGTAGTATGAAGTGTTGAAAATAGGAAGTTGATAGCCTTTATTGTTCGGCAGATACAGCAATTCAAATGTTATAACACGATTATTCTATAATGTTATAAAACTGTATAGGAAGTTATCTCGGAAACTGTCCCATATATAGCTACAGACATCGCGAAATGAATTAATAATTTATTATAATAAGTGGGTGGATCCCGGCCTGCCGGCCTGCCAGGTCACGGTCCGGCCTGCCAGGCCAAGCTAAATGTCCGGCCTGGCAGGCCGACCTGGCAGGCCGGGCTGGCCTTCGGCAACCCTGAATACAGTCCCCTCCGAACCGTATTCCCTTTGGTTCTAAAAGCTGATTGCAGGTCGCCAACTATATATGCAGCTTCTGTAACATGTAACCTGTTTCTTCGGTCATTGAAGTGCCCTTATATATAGAATTCCAACGTAGATCATCCTCGACAATACCCGCGAATTCGTACTGAAGTGAGGTACACGTCATTTATAGCTTAATCATTTATGCCTCTGACACCGGTACATAAGATATAAATTTATTTTTAAACATTAAAAGCTGCGTGTCAGTTACGCATATCAATTAAAAAAAATTATTATGACAATTAAAAAACAAAAATTATCTGTCACGGAGCAGCTCGAGTAATTAAAAACGTGTTTCCGGTTCCGGGGTGACGGTTTTCTTAGGAAGATGATCGTACACGTCGACTGCAGCAGCACAGGCATCTAGTGATGAGGCCGCCTGGTCTTCATACCTGCTGCATGCGTGGGGAAAGTGAAAGCTGCAGTTCAGTTCAGTTTTAATATTTATTTATTTACAGTATATAGTAGCCGCTTTCCCATGCGTGAAATGGGCTTTTGTTATGCGTTGAAAATTGGATTGCCATGCAAGCATGCATGTATTATGTACTAGTCAGCCCTTATTATGATTATCATGCCTTCGTCTTGGGCATTAACCATTATCAGTATGGTGCATGCACATTGCCAGAAAATATGAATTATATTTAACTAGCGTTAGCGTAACATACATGCACTATTGCCTGCGTCATCTAATCATGAACTGCAGCTTTCACTTTCCCCACGCATGCAGCAGGTATGAAGACCAGGCGGCCTCATCACCTCTTCGCTCTTCTTTGCCACGTTTAGTTGTGTTTCTGCATTGATTGTTACGACGGGATCAGCTGCTTGACATTTCAAGTCCACATGCGATTTTTGAACCACGGAATACAGTGCGGAGTCTGGGGCACTGATGCATGTATATATACATGTATAGATGTAAATGAAATATCAAAGGTATGCAGCTGATAAAACAACAGTCAGTGCGGCAGTTCAGTACAAGTTTAGTCAAAATCGGCGGAATTATCCAGTTTTTAATATTTACGGTATCCTGCATACAATTAAGATACTAGTCAGCGCACGTGTTGTTTCCAAGGCACACAAAATAAAGCTAAACGACCAGTGTAAAAATTTCTTATCGTCAGTTTATATATAGCTTGAATGATAATGACACCTCGCGTCTTAGGCATTCGGATTTTGAATATAAGGGCAGGAAATACATGTATGTGTATGTTTAACCATATCATTTTCGCGTTAGCGCTCTCATATATATACACGTATAACTTACACATTTATCACCTCTTCGCTCTTCGTTGCCATGTTTAGTTGCGTTTCTGCATTGATTGTTACGACGGGATCAGCTGCTTGACATTTCAAGTCCACGTCATTCTTGGGGTACGATTTTCGAACCACGGAATACAGTGCCGAGTCGGGGGCACTGATGTATACATGTATATTGTATAGATGTAAATGAAATATCAAAGGCATGCAGCTGATAAAACAGCAGTCAGTGCGGCAGTTCAGTACAAGTTTAGTCAAAATCAGCGGAATTATCCAGTTTTTAATATTTACGCTAGTATTCTGCATATAAGATACTAGTCAGCACACATGTTGTTTCCAAGGCACACAAAATAAAATAAAAATAAAAATAAAAAGCTAAACGATCAGTGTACAAATTTCTTATCATCAGTTCAGTTATAACTTGAATGATCATGACACCTCGCGTCTTAGGCATTCGGATTTTAAATATAAGGGCAGGAAATACATGTTTAACCATATCATTTTCGCGTTAGCGCTCTCATATATATATATACATGTATAACTTACACATTTATCACCTCTTCGCTCTTAGTTGCCACGTTTAGTTGTGTTTCTGCATTGATTGTTACGACGGGATCAGCTGCTTGACATTTCAAGTCCACGTCATTCTTGGGGTGCAAGTTTTGAACCACGGAATACAGTGCCGAGTCGGGGGGGCTGTTTTGAAAATTCTTCTAATTATTTTATAGTTTACAGTATACAAACAAAATAAGAATAACATTATACACATATATGTATAATATAAAAACATGTTGCCTGCTTGCATCATGCATGTGATTCCTACTTGCTTGGAGGAGTCGCAGCGCAGATCACATGTGGATCTCTCTGTAACTGGTCAACTAATCACCACGCACGTCGTCTCCACAGCTAGAAGAACCGCGATTTTGTATATGGCACTAATGGCGGTGACAGCTGCACTGAAAATTTTAAATTACTGTGCACTGAGCTAAGTTCAGTTAAAATCGACGGTTTTAATATTTATTTCTTTACTGTGGTAGCCGAGAAACGGACATTGCTTATCATTGAAGATTGGATTACCACCAAAGCACGTATTAGATACTTTAAAGCTAAAGTGTTGCTCAAAACATTAGCGGCCATATTGTTTTGGGCCCCAAAAATTTAGAATTTGTGTTTTCATTACGTACGAATGATGTAATAAGAACAGCTTAGACTTAACCTAACTTGGAACAATGGTTTATGGGTTGTATTGTAGTGTAAGCGTTTTGGTCCAAAGCAAATATGGCCTCTAATGTTTTGATGAAGATCCTCAGTTCCTGGGATGAGGCGGCAAGGGGTCTATGTTTAACCGTATCATTTTATAATGCATGTATATACACACGCGGGGTATATTCATCTAATCACCACTGACTGCTAATACGCACTTACTCAATTATCACTTCTTCGTCAATCTTTGCCACGTTTAGTAGTGTTTCTGCATTGATTGTTACGACGGGGTCAGCTGCTTGACATTTCAAGTCCACGTCATTCTTGGGGTGCAAGTTTTGAACCACGGAATACAGTGCGGAGTCGGGGGGGCTGACGTATACATTGTACATGTAAGTGAAATATCAAAAAGAGTGTATATAACTGAAACGAGCCGACTATTTGACTGGAGAGTCCGCGGCAGAATATACGTACGTGGCCATATGCATGCATGTCGGGGGTATGCGGCAAATTCCTGCATACATCACGTGATTAATTCTTGTTATATAGTGCACAAGTTTTTTATAATTTGCGTGGAAGAGTTATAACGCAGATCACATGCAGACACTGACATGGCAGTTCACATCCCGAAAAAAAGGGTGTGGCTGTGCGTTCTAACCTGATCTGGCTCTCCATTTCAAATGTTTGCGGCTGTTTTACCGCCAACCGACAGTTTCTGTAGCAGAGGCATCCTACAATAGCGATGGTTGCCAGCGATGCGATGGCAACAAACGCTTCAGCGGCTAGAATGGCAGCAACCGAGTCAGTGCACACTCCGTCCGTCCCCTGGATGGACCACTTCAGAGTCGCATCTGTTTCAATTTGTGTGTTGGGCGGCAAGAAGTTATACATCGATTGACCGGATATATACGCACGGACTTATCAGTATAATACAGGGTGTCCACGAATGAACGCAACGCTTTTGATTGTGACTAACTTTTGATAGGATGGAGCAAAAAATCTGGTATTTTGACACAAAGTTGGTCGGTTTCCTCAAATTTTTTTCAATTAATTTAATTAATACATTATTAATAATGCTAATTAATTTTAATAAGCACAACAAATTAACTGATTTAAAAGTTCGTCTGTGTTCAGGTATTGGTTGTGAAGCTTCGATAAACATATTGGATTTTTTCCATCTACTAAACTGAAACTACGATCCACTGCCTATTTTTCTTCGCATACGCATGCGCACAAGAACTCGTCCTAAGACTTAATCTCGTGATTAAATCGCTGTTATAGTCACGTGATAATACGGAGGCGGCATCAGACCTGATGCCCCACCTTCTAGTGGGTGTCACATCACGTGATACAATTCGAAGGCGGATGCAACTCCGTATGCCCCACCTCCTACGTGGGTGTTGCGAGTCCACTTTTAATTAGCTTTCCTCTAAGCCAATTATCCATGTTTACAAGCATCGAATGTGGTGCGCCTCAATTAGCACAATCGCACAGAGAGGCAATGAACGGTGTGGTACGTACAGATTGATATGCGGTGCCATTCTGTGAGTTAGTGAATCTGAGACGCACACACGCGGGTTAGTAGACACGCAAAAATGAAATGTAAGAATTGATCACATACCTTCCAGCTCTCTCAGAGCTAATAATAGCCTATACCAGCATCTCAAGCAGCACGCAGTAACTTGTGCGCAGACCTGATTTTGTCTCATAGCTAGGCTACATGTATATCGTTGTGTCTACGGCTTAAAGAATACTTTTGTGTCATGTGAGTGCCATTTATGGAAGCCTCGTACCATCCATATGTGAAGGGTCAGTGAGCATTCAAGCCTCCATCCAGTGCTGTTGAGGTTATCTGCTTAGAAAACCTCTAAGGGTGTGCTTTCATTTAAATTGTAACGTTGTATGTTATTCCTTCAGTAAAAAATAACGGAATAGGTATGGGGAAAGTTCCAGTTTTAAAGAAAGACCTGTGTGCTTTGCAATCATGATGTGAGCTACCCTTAATTATTGCTGGTTTTAGATTATAGTGTGCACAAATTCTGTTACTTAGAGTAAATTTATTTTAAAGCACTGACAAATGTTGCAAACCTCCAGCAAGGTTTTAGATGATTTGTTTAAAGAGAAGCTGTGCTTTACTTTCAATGCTCCATTTTTTGAAGCTCGTGTATGGATGATATCATGGAAAGTGTGCCGTTTAAAGATAGGGTGTGCTTTCATTTCAATGCATAAAATTAAGCTAGATACCTCGTTTTAAATAACAAACCTATGTGCTTGCATCAAGTTGTAGTTGTAGCTATTTCCGTATCATAATGTTTTTATGGGTATCTGTTACTTTATGCTTGACAGCCTAATATTGCAACCTACCAGTTAGGATTGGGGAAAGATGAATCATGTAGGAACAGACTCTAGTATTTAAGTGAGTCGTGTTTTTATGTTAGGGGCCGATGCTTTTGTTTTAGAGTATCAGCTCATGTGTCAAGATGATTTCATGGAAAGAGTACTACATGTAGTACCGTTTAAAGATAGGGTGTGCTTTAATTTCAATGCATAACACATGGGTAGGCTCTCTTGTTTAGGAAATGCCTGTAGTTGTGATTTGAAAAATTGCCTTGGTATCGACTAATGCTGCAAGTAGGTTTAATTCTGATGCTGCAATTGGATTTCAGAGTAGTATTACAGCACCATGTAGTGTTTGCTGTTGTGATGTTGCAAGCCTTCTTCTAGGTTTTAGATGGTGGATATAAGTGTTTGAGCCTTTTAGCTACTGCGTCACCAATTCAATGTAGGAGTACTCTCTGCTTTAAGACTTAGATATTATTTGTCTATAGAAAAGCTTCATCGTCTAGAAAATAATAAATTACACCTGTAGGAACTCATCTGTAGGAACTGTAGAGTATTGAAAACATTACTGTTTGAAGAGATGAATGTTGTGAGCCATTTAGCTAAGTTCCCTGGACATTGTGCATAATTTCATACCATCCAGCAATGTGTTTGCACACAAAAGGATTTGAAGTATGTGCTTGGAAAATCCCTGTCTAAATAAGGTGTGTTTTTATTGAAATCTTGTGAGTTTCATGGTGTGTGTGTGTGTGTGTGTGTTTGTGTGTGTGTGTGTGTGTGTATGTGTGTGTGTGTGTGTGTGTGTGTGTGTGTGTGTGTGTGCGAAATGAAAGACCTGTGTGTGTGTGTGTGTGTGTGTGTGTGTGTGTGTGTGTGTGTGTGTGTGTGTGTGCGAAATGAAAGACCTGTGTGCTTTGCAATCATGATGTGAGCTACCCTTAATTATTGCTGGTTTTAGATGATAGTGTGCACAAATTCTGTTACTTAGGGTGAATTTATTTTAAAGCACTGACAGATGTTGCAAACCTCCAGCAGGTTTTAGATGATTTGTTTAAAGAGAAGCTGTGCTTTACTTTCAATGCTCCATTTTTTTAAGCTCGTGTTTGGATGATATCATGGAAAGTGTGCCATTTAAAGATAGGGTGTGCTTTAATTTCAATGCATAAATTTTGAGTCTCATAGATAGATACCTCGTTTTAAATAACAAACCTGTGTGCTTGCATCAAGTTGTAGCTATTTCCATATCATAATGTTTTTAACCTTTGCTCATGGATAGCTGTTACTTTATGCTTGAAAGCCTAATATTGCAACCTACCAGTTAAGATTGGGGAAAGATGAATCATGTAGGGACAGACTGTAGTATTTAAGTGAGTCGTGTTTTTATGTTAGGGGCCGATGCTTTCATTTTAGAGTATCATCTTATGTATCAAGATGACTTCATGGAAAGAGTACTAGTGCCATTTAAAGATAGGGTGTGCTTTAATTTCAGTGCATAACACATGGGTAGGCTCTCGTATTTAGGAAATGCCTATAGATCTAGTTGTGATTTGAAGAATTGCTTTAGTATCAACTTCCATCGTGATGTGAGCCTCTTGGCTAGTTCCAGATCATGTTGCTCTTAAATTATGCTTTAACAGACTCCTTTGTTATGTCACAGTGTTTTAAAGCATTGAATAATGTTTACAGCTTCCAGCAAGGTTTAAAATGTTTGGGAAGATAGCTGTGTCTTAAGACAACAATTACATGCATCATGTTGTGATCCTAGCTCTTAGCTACATGTAGTTCTCAGATGTTGCTATAATGAAATGGACTTTAGGAGATCCCTGTTGTGATGTTGCAAGCCTCCTGCTAGGTTTTAGATGGTTGGATATAAGTGTGGTGCATGTCCTTACATCAATAATATTGTGAGACTTTTAGCTACTCAGTACTGCGTCACCAAGTCAATGTAAAGTACTCTCTGCTTTAAGAGACTCAGGTGTTACATGTGTATGTGTGCTTAGAAAAGCTCTGTGTTCTTGAAAATGTATGTTAAGGCTACAAATTGCACATGTAGGAACTGTAGAGTATTGGCTGTTTTAAGAAAGAGATGTTGTGAGCAATTTAGCTAATTACAAGTTCCCTGGACATTGTGCATGCATGCGAGCACTAAGTATCTGAGGGTATGCTTTAATTTCATACCATCCAGTTATGTGTTTGCACACACAAGGTTTGAGCATACTGTTAAAGTATGCACTTGAAAACTTCTGGCTAAATGAGGGTGTGCTTTTATTCAAATGTTGTGAGCTTCATGGTGTGTGTGTGTGTGTGTGTGTGTGTGTGTGTGTGTGTGTGTGTGTATGTGTGTGTGTGTGCGTGTGTGTGTGTGTGTGCGTGTGCGTGTATATGTTATTGATGGTAGAGTCTGTTTTAAAAGCCTCAGGACTGTTGTTGTGGGAGGTTGTGAGTTCATTTTTGGTTACAAGCCTCTAGCTAGGTTTCAGATGTGTATTTTTCATAGATGTGTGGTTGCATCATGATCAGGTTGTGATTGAGCCATGTAACTAGTTCAAGATTATAATGGTTGTTGTTGTATATGCTTTAAGGCCCTATTATTTAAATTGACTCACATCTTCATGTCATGGTGTGCCTATCAGCTCAATGGTTTCAAAACCTTCACCTAGATTTTCATAGGAAAACTGCCATTTTAATGAGAAGGAATGCATCATGTAGCAAGTTCCCATGTCATAGTTCTCTTGTTTTGTTATGTGAGCTTTCAATACCGGTCCAGTAAAGTAATCTTTGCACAGAATGATTGTACATGTAGCTGAGGTATGAAAACCACAGTGTTAAATGTGGGTGTACTTTACAACGTAAAGTTGTGCACTTCTAGGTGTGTGTTATTTTTAAAATAAGGTTAGAACACCGGTAGGTTTTAGATGAGTTGGAAGATTACTATTTATAAAAAGATCTACTTTGCATCAAGATGTGAGCCTTATTGCTAGTTCCAGATGATAGTTTAAGCTGTTGCTTGTGTAATTGATCTGCTTTTAAAACAAATTCTTTGGTTTAAAGCACTGACAAATGTTACAAGCTTCCAGCAAGGTTTTTTTTTTTTAACCATCCAGTTATGCAAACTAATTGTGCGTGGTGGTTGGAAAACGTCTGTGTTAAATGAAAGTGTGCTTATGTTGAAATTTTGTGGCTGCGTGTGTTATGGTTTTATAGTTATTGTATATTTCTGCTTTAAAATACTTCTCTTGTTGTGACTTGAAGTTTTGATTCATGTTTGGAACCTTGCAAACCTCCAGCTTAGTTTCAGATGATTGTGAAGACTGCTGTTTTCATAGAGTTGTGGTTGCATCTGAGCCTTGTAGTTTGTTCCATATCTACGTTGCGTATGGATGGACTCTGCTTTAAGGCTCTCTTGTTTTAAGTGTCTCATGTTTTCTGTTATGCCATTGTGTGTCCTTCAGCTACATTTTCATAGGAAGACACTGCACTGCACCTTTAGGAGAGGGCATGCATCATGCTTCCCAGGTCACAGGTGTCCAGACCAACATGTGGGTAGCTTTATTGTTATGTGAGGGTGTACTTTCAATATCATTATGTATCCAGTAAAGAAATCATTGCACAAAGTGATTGTCCATGCTGTGGAGGTATGAAAACTTGTGTTAAATGAGGGTGAGCTTTTATTGAAAATGTAATGTTGTGAGCATTTAGCTGTGAGTGTTTTTCCTTTAAAAGTAAGGTTAGAGGTAGTCTCTGCATGCTTAAAAATACACTTGTAGGTTTTATATTATGGGGAAGGTTACAGTTTTAAACTATGCTAATTCCAGGTCATAGTGTGTGCTGTTGTTAATATCAAGCTGCTTAAAAAAATTCCTGTTGCTATGTTAGGGTTTACGTTCATTTTTAAGCACTGGCAAATGGTATAAGCCTCCAGCAAGGTTTTAGATCATTTGTTTTAAGAGAAGGTGTGCTTTATTTTCAATTCCCACCCCAGATCCTTTTTTGGTGCTTATGAATGGATGGGCTCTCTTCTTCTTAAATGCATGACTCAGACGAGCCTTGTTGTGATATGAAGGAGTGTTTTCATTACAAAATAAAAAGTAGATAATGTTACAAGCCAGCAGTTAGGTTCACAATGCTTGGATTTAAGAGCGGTGCATGACATTGTTTCATGTTACAAGCCCATTAGCTAGATCCCAGGTTATGGTGGGCATCATACTTTTATGTGCTTTCATTTCATTGCATTGAGTGATGTAGTATGTTGCACAAGGTAAATGTGTTTAAGGTAATATGTAATATTGTGAGTTTCTTTTTAAAAGAGAAGTCCAAATCACAATTTGTGCTTTTGTTTATGTTGAGAGTATGCTCTTTTATTTAGACATTCACGTTGTACATGTATGTTAGGGAGCGCTTTCATTTCAGAGTATATGTGTTGAGCCTCTAGCTAGGTGTTAGATGATATGGAAGGCTGCTACATGTACATGTGTATGTTAAGAGGAGTGCTTAATTTGGATGCGTCGTGAAGCTCTCCAACTCCATGAGAGGTTGTGCTCCAGTGATGCAATTTTTTCCAAGGTGATTGGTGTACATGCCGTTGAATTTTGTGCTAAGAAAATCCCCGTGTTAAATAAGGGTGTGCTTTTTATTGTAATATTATGAGCTTCTAGCTTTGTGTGATTCATTTAAAATTAAATAGTAGTCTCTGCTTAAATTTATATCTGTATGTTTTAGATGAGTGGGAAACGTGCCATTTAAAGAGAGGGCTTGCTTTGATTCATCACGTTGCCTACATGTATGTATGGGTAGACACTCTCTTCTTTAAGAGACTCCTGTTTTGTGAGGGAGTGTCATTTCAAAGCATCCACTAATATTATTTAGGATGATTAAGATCATGTCTTCCATGGTCCCATATCAAATTTAAATACCAACCTAAGCACAGTGCTTCGGCAAAAAAATTTTCAGGCTGGGTAGTCTCTCCTGAACCTGCTTACTGTGAGGTAGGCATGTTTCCCACTCTCATTGTAGAACCTGCTCTTTGCTTTACTGTCAGCCTATGGGCTCTTGCTGCTCGAGGCATTCTTCACAGTACATGTGCACATACATGTAAACTGAGGAATTTTATACTATTTTTGTATAATCTAATTGGTCTCCAAATGCTGCATGCATTCTATTGGTCAACTATCCCTGCCGCCATTTCAATAAGCAGTCCTAAGCATTCTCTGACAAGAAACATACCTTGCCAAAAATAAAAGCAAGTGTTTTTTTTTTTTCTTGAAAAGTCTCTGCACAAAAGGACTCTTATTTGAATGTGAGGGTGCTTTTTTTTCCATTTCAAAGCACTACTAGTATATACATTTTATGTTAAATGTCTCCAGCTAGCCCCCAGTTTGAAAGGCTGATGACTGAAGCTCATATTTGCTCTGCTTTGTTGTTAAGTGAGATAGTGCTTTATTTTATAGAAGATTATTTTGCATGCTGTTGTGAGGTACATGTATGGAGAGAGTCTTCAAAAACAGTCATTACAATGGAGTTTATGTCCTTTTAGTGAGCTACCATTATGGATTTTGTTGAATGAAGGTTATCAAAATACATGTAGTTCTACATTTTGGATGTTGGGGCCTAATTAAATTCATAGCAAAGGACATGCATGAGGTTTTATATGAATTTAATTTACATTGTTCCTTAAAGTGAGAGATGTTACTGATATAAGTTCACCATCTGTTTTACTCAGCAAGGTACTCACTACAGTGTATGTCTTCCATGTTCCCATATGCTCTTCAAATACATGTACATGTAGATTTTTTTTAAATGTACATGTAGTGGAATGTGCCTGTATGATGATGTCCCAGGTTGTAGTGTAATGTCACACAAGATGACTGTGCATTCGTACTTAAAAAAAACAAACTATATTTAAAATAAGGGTGTGCTTTCATTGAAGATGAATGTTGTGACAGTTCATACATGTTGAAAGCTAGTACAACCAGCCTCATTTAACACAGACATTTTCTAGGCAACATAACGACAGGAATCTATTAAAGTTGTGAGCTGGTCTACCCATACTTGAGCACTGACACTATGACCTTAAAACTAACCACTCTTAAATCCATGCCTTGGAAATCTATGCGGCTTGCAACATAGTTGATACTTAAAAATGAAAGCACACAACACGTGTCTCCATGAGACGAGAGCCTGACCATACATAACCAACAGCACAAGTTGTGATCTGGAAACTAACGCATTATGATGCAAAGTACACCTCTCTTAAAACTGTAGCCTGTATTTTTAAGCAGAGAATACCCCTAACCTTACTTTTAAAGGAATAACACACAAAAGTGACACAGCTCTAAGTTAAGCTTATGTACAGCATTTGTATCATGAAAGCTCGGCTAACTCAACACAGAGCTCTTCCAAGCACAAACTTTAACAGCATGTGTAAATTGCTCAATTAGTACAGGATTAAATTACTGTCTGTATTGAAAGCACATATTCACATAACAAAAAACCAAAAAAAAAAAAACAAAAAAAAACAGAGAATCTACCCCTGCACACATAGCCTCACTATGAAAACTGGAACACGCAACATGCATATCACATAAAACCTTAAACCCCAGCTTAATCATATCTGTAAATAGCTTAGGGGCTAAAACAGGATGCATTAAAGCAGCTGCTGTCTTAAAACAGCATTCTTCCCAATTATCACTCCGTCATTTAATGCAGAGGTTTTCTAAGCACATAGTTCAAAATTTTATTACAGATAGCTTTGAAATGAATGCACACAAGTGTCTCTTAAAGCAAAGCAGCCATTTATGTACATAATCTGGAAACCAGCTAGGTACCTCACAACATGATGCATCTAATCATCCGAAAATGTGATGCTTGAAAACAGGAGTCTCTTAAAGAAGAGATTGTCTACCCATACATACATGTAGGCATCGTGATGAATCAAAGCACGCCCTCTCTTAAAATGGCACTTCCCACTCATCTAAAACATAAAGATATAAATTTAAGCAGAGACTACTATTTACATGTAATTTTTTAAAAGGAATCACAAATTAAAGCTAGAAGCTCACAATATTACAATAAATAGCACACCCTTATTTAACACAGGGATTTTCTTAGCACATACATTGTACTTCAACAGCATATCGCCTTGGGAAACATTGCATAACTGGATGCTACTTAAATAAGATAAATACTCATACATAAGCAACAGACTGGGATATTGGATTGCAACATGATGCATTCAAACTAAAGCACTCCTCTTAACACAGCAGTATTCCAAATCATCTAACACCTAGCTAGAGGCTCAACACATATACTCTGAAATGAAAGCACTCCCTAACATACATGTACAACGTGAATGTCTTAAATAAAAGAGCATACTCTCAACATAAACAAAAGCACAAATTGTGATCTGGGAGCTAGCTAAGAGGCTATAACATCATCATGCAAAGCACACCTCTTTTCTTCACAACCATGTAAAACCTAGGCTTCTCTTTTAAAAAGAAATATTACATATTACCCTTAAACAAATATTTTAACAACATGCCCATTTACCTTATGCAACATATTACATCACTCAATGCAATGAAATGAAAGCACATAAAAATATGATGCCCACCATAACCTGGAAGTAGCTAACGGGCTAGTCATGCACCGCTCTTAAATCCAAGCATTGTGAACCTAACTGCTGGCTTGTAACATTATCTACTTTTTATTTTGTAATGAAAACACTCCTTCATATCACAACAAGGCTCGTCTGAGTCATGCATTTAAGAAGAAGAGAGCCCATCCATTCATAAGCACCAAAAAAGGATCTGGGGTGGGAATTGAAAATAAAGAGTACCTTCTCCTAAAATAAATGATCTAAAATCTTGCTGGAGACTTATACTATTTGCCATGCTTAAAAATGAAAGTAAATTCCCTAACATTACAACAGGAATTTTTTTAAGCAGCTTGATATAAAGAACAGCCCACACTATGATATGGAAGCAACCTTCCCCATCCATCTAGCTAAAACTTACATGTACAGCAACACACAGCTTGAAGCTCAAAACTTTACATTTTCAATGAAAGCACACCCTCATTTAACACAGCAGTTTTCATACCTCAGCAGCATGCACAATCGTTTTGTGCAAATATTACTTTACTCGTCAGGGATTGAAAGCTCACATAACAAAACAAGAGAATCTACCCCAACTATGAAATGCGAACTTGCTACATGATGCATTCCTTCTCTTATAAAATGGCATTTTAAAATCTAGCTGAAAGTTTGACACAATTGAGTTGATAAGCACATCATGACATAAAGACATGAGTCACTTAAAATAATAGGGCCTTAAAGCATATGCAATAACAAACATTATGATATTGAACTAGCTACATAGCTCAATTACAACCTGATCATGATGCAACGACAACCCTATGAAAAATACACATCTGAAACTTAGCTGGAGGCTTGTAACCAAAAATAAAGTCAATCCTCCCATAACAACAGTCCTGAGGTTTTTAAAACAGAGACTCTACCATCAATAACATATACACGCACACGCACGCACACACACACACACACACGCACACACATGCACACACATGCACACATGCACACACACACACACACACACACACACACACACACACACACACACACACACACACACACACACACACACCATGAAGCTCACAACATTTGAATAAAAGCACACCTCATTAAGCCAGAAGTTTTTCAAGTGCATACTTTAACAGTATGCTCAACCCTTTTGTGTGCAAACACATAACTAGATGGTATGAAATTAAAGCATACCCTCAGATAACATGCATGCACAATGTCCAGGGAACTTGAAATTAGCTAAATTGCTCACAACATCTCTTTCTTAAAACAGCCAATACTCTACAGTTCCTACATATGTAATTTGTAGCTTTAGCATACATTTTCAAGAACACAGAGCTTTTCTAAGCACACATACACATGTAACACCTGAGTCTCTTAAAGCAGAGAGTACTTTACATTGACTTGGTGACGCAGTACTGAGTAGCTAAAAGTCTCACAATATTATTGATGTAAGGACATGCACCACACTTATATCCAACCATCTAAAACCTAGCAGGAGGCTTGCAACATCACAACAGGGATCTCCTAAAGTCCATTTCATTATAGCAACATCTGAGAACTACATGTAGCTAAGAGCTAGGATCACAACATGATGCATGTAATTGTTGTCTTAAGACACAGCTATCTTCCCAAACATTTTAAACCTTGCTGGAAGCTGTAAACATTATTCAATGCTTTAAAACACTGTGACATAACAAAGGAGTCTGTTAAAGCATAATTTAAGAACAACATGATCTGGAACTAGCCACCCACATCACGATGGAAGTTGATACTAAAGCAATTCTTCAAATCACAACTAGATCTATAGGCATTTCCTAAATACGAGAGCCTACCCATGTGTTATGCACTGAAATAAAAGCACACCCTATCTTTAAATGGCACTAGTACTCTTTCCATGAAGTCATCTTGATACATAAGATGATACTCTAAAATGAAAGCATCGGCCCCTAACATAAAAACACGACTCACTTAAATACTACAGTCTGTCCCTACATGATTCGTCTTTCCCCAATCCTAACTGGTAGGTTGCAATATTAGGCTGTCAAGCATAAAGTAACAGATATCACACATTCCATGATATCATCCATACACGAGCGTCAAACAAGGGAGCATTGAAAGTAAAGCACAGCTTCTCTTTAAACAAATCATCTAAAACCTTGCTGGAGGTTTGTAACATTTGTCGGTGCTTTAAAATAAATTGACCCTAAGTAACAGAATTTGTGCACACTATCATCTAAAACCAGCAATAATTAAGGGTAGCTCACATCATGATTGCAAAGCACACAGGTCTTTCTTTAAAACTGGAACTTTCCCCTATTCCGTTATTTTTTACTGAAGGAATAACACACAACGTTACAATTTAAATGAAAGCACACCCTTAGATGGAGGCTTGAATGCTCACTGACCCTTCACATATGGATGGTACGAGGCTTCCATAAATGGCACTCACATGACACAAAAGTATTCTTTAAGCCGTAGACACAACGATATACATGTAGCCTAACTATGAGACAAAATCAGGTCTGCGCACAAGTTACTGCGTGCTGCTTGAGATGCTGGTATAGGCTATTATTAGCTCTGAGAGAGCTGGAAGGTATGTGATCAATTCTTACATTTCATTCTTGCGTGTCTACTAACCCGCGTGTGTGCGTCTCAGATTCACTAACTCACAGAATGGCACCGCATATCAATCCGTACGTACCACACCGTTCATTGCCTCTCTGTGCGATTGTGCTAATTGAGGCGCACCACATTCGATGCTTGTAAACATGGATAGAGGAAGGCTAATTAAAAGAGGACTCGCAACACCCACGTAGGGGTGGGGCATACGGTTGCATCCGCCTTCGAATTGTATCACGTGATGTGACATCCACTAAAAGGTGGGGCATCAGGTCTCCGTATTATCACGTGACTATAACAGCGATTTAATCACGAGATTAAGTCTTAGGACGAGGTCTTGTGCGCATGCGTATGCGAAGAAAAATAGGCAGTGGATCGTAGTTTCAGTTTAGTAGGTGGAAAAAATCCAATATTTTGATCGAAGCTTCACAACCGATACCTGAACACAGACGAACTTATAAATGAGTTAATTTCTTGTGCTTATTAAAATTAATTAGCATTATTAATAATGTATTAATTAAATTAATTGAAAAAAATTTGAGGAAACCGACCAACTTTGTGTCAAAATACCAGATTTTTTGCTCCATCCTATCAAAAGTTATTCACAATCAAAAGCGTTGCGTTCATTCGTGGACACCCTGTATAATGCTGTATATGAACGCTCTAGCAGTATATATATGGACAGCCGGCTTCAGTACTTTCACGCGTGCATGCAAGCTGGTTTGCCCATAAGGGGGTGCACGTGGGTCAACCCGTCGAGGATCAAGGGTTACCCCTGCATGGATGTCACCAGACATACACGTGCCACTACCATCACAGGATCATGGAGAGTGATTTACCCTCTACCACTGAACCGACCTGCATGCATGGGCCCAACCAAACTAAGGGGTAACGCTGAGTCACCTGTTGCCTGTTGGTCCGGCAGGTATATAGGCCACGTACATACCGGTATACATGTATGCATGCATGTATAACCACGCATGCATCACCTACATATCGCTTTACATGACAGCAAAATCAGTGCGCTCGCGTGGGCTGTGGCCGCCATGCACAAGTCAGTTGGGTCAGCAAAATTCAGGACGTCAATAGCGTGCAGGCTGCATGAGATTTAATGAGTATATATACATATAAAAATTATATACATATAATATACATGTGCCTGGAGACTGCATGGAACCATATATAGCCTTGGAAAAGATGTAGTTTATATATAGGGTATAGTTCAGTACCAAAAGAGTGCGCGAAGCTGCGAACCATATATTGCTGAGGACATTTCCGATTTCCCTCGGTCTATATAAATTTGAGCCTAGCTTATATAACTCTACACAAATAGGCCCCTTTAATTTTCATACATATAGTACCAAACTGAAGTGCTCCAATGTCCATGCAGAGGAGGTACATATAGTGAAGGAAGGCAGCTGTTATCTGGGGATGGGGCATGCATGCCTTGCACCGCGATATATGGATTCATTATTATATGATGCACTGAATCTTTATTCACTTAGCGTTATATATTTTAAGGGTTGCACGTCAGTTCTTTGTTTTTGCATTAATAGGTAACTTACTAGGACATCCGTCAATAATGGTACCAGTGAGCGACATACTGCAACAGCATTACATAATTCTCATGCAGCTGGCACGGCCTATTTAGGGTTTGTGTACTGGAATGTTGGGCTTCCTCCTTTTAGCACTTAGTTTGTGTAAACCGAAATATAAACAACGAATGTGTTGTGTGTGTGTGTGTGTGTTGTGTGTGTGTGTGTGTGCGTGCGTGTGCGTGTGTGTGTGCGTGCGTGTGTGTGTGTGTGTGTGTGCGTGTGTGTGTGTGTGTGTGTGTGTGTGTGTGCGTGTGCGTGTGTGTGTGTGTGTGTGCGTGTGTGTGTGTGTGTGTGTGTGTGTGCGTGTGCGTGTGTGTGCGTGCGTGTGCGTGTGAGTGCGTGCGTGTGTGTGTGTGTGTGTGCGTGTGTGTGTGTGTGTGCGTGCGTGCGTGTGTGTGTGTGTGTGTGTGTGTGTGTGTGTGTGTGTGTGTGTGTGTGCGTGTGAGTGCGTGCGTGTGTGTGTGTGTGTGTGTGCGTGTGTGTGTGTGTGTGCGTGCGTGCGTGTGTGTGTGTGTGTGTGTGTGTGTGTGTGTGTGTGTGTGTGTGTGTGTGTGTGTGTGTGTGTGTGTGTGTGTGTGTGTGTGTGTGTGTGTGTGTGTGTGTGTGTGTGCATATGCGTGTCATTGCACCTTTGAATCGTTAACTGTTATTTAGAGTTGTTTTGCTTTGTATATTTATACTGATTCATCTGGCCATAAAGGTTCAGGCAACGTGGGATTTACCCTCCTCCCCCCCCCCCCCCTCCCCCCAGCTAAATGTCTGCCGGGCTACGGGCCTGCATGTCCTCATGCATGTTGGGAAGTCCTTTTTTCAATGCAAAAGGCTGGGTTGGGGGTTAGTGTAGCTATATATAAGTTAGTAGGGGTTCTTTTTCTATTTACAGTACCCATCATGCAGAATATTGGTGCCAATTTGTCCCATCTATCATATGTTAGGGTCGCCGGTCCATTCTTTGTGATGCATACTGGTTAGTTTCATCCACCCACCATTGTCTCCACTAGGTCATCTTGAAACGTGGCTCTGATTACATCACCCATCTTTGTTCTTGGGTCAATGTGTAAGGTTTGGCCAAGCTCTGACCAGCAAATGCCCATGATCACCATTTATGTTAGTTTGGGTCTGCATCTCTGCAAGTGATCACTGCATGCTCTGTTGAATGTTGTTTTGCCCACTGCTTCCCAGATTCTTGTATACCTGCTCCTCCCTCCTCATCCAGGCCCATCATTTCTTCTATGGGAACACCAACAGCTGCATGGAATGATTGTTGTTGTCTGATGTTGATGATTGTTCACTAGTGCCCGATGTTGCTATATGGTCACTAAATACATGCATAGTACAAACGTACACACAAATGCAAGCTTCTTCAGTGTCTTCGTGCAACTCTTCACCATCTGCTGAGATGTTTTCCTCTACTACTGTAGTGTATTCTATTGGCCTGTGAAACATACATATAGCTATTACAGGCATCCCCGACAATCAATATCAAAAAGGGCATATATCCAATTGAAATTTCTGATGCAGCCGCATTGACGCCAATCGACGGTTCCTGTATATAGCAGAGGCATATACAGTATACCGCATACTACAATGGCGATGGATGCCCGGCAGTGATGCGATGGCAACAAACGCTTCAGCGGCTAGAATGGCAGCAACCGTTACCTAGCTAGCGCTGGATGTACCACTTTGTATCTGTCCAATTTGTGTGTTGGATGGGGGGCGGTATAGCCGTATACGGTCCCACCTCATATAATTATTCAGCCAGTTGTCGCACAGCGGCTGTATCAGTATTGCGCGCAATATTGTATGTACACTGATGCATGATGCATGTACATGTACATGTATATGTACCGGCATATATACATGCGCATGCACAGCTAATAATACAAAGAGTTGACTTCCTGACTTACTGATGCACCACCAGATCATGCATGCATGGTGCTATACTGCAAGAGCCCAATCAGAATGCGCAGCTAGCAAATTGCATAGTCACATGCTCGCCGGAATGTTTTTAATTTTTTAAAAACATTTTCCTTTTATAGTAGTGGTGTTGTGGTATATATACCACGCAAAGTGCTCAATTATGTAAACATGCAGCGCAGGGTTGTTGTGCATGACATGCGCATTACCCTGCATGCATATACCGCTCCTGCAACACAGCCTATATACATGTATAGTGAAATAAATCTGATATTCCCATGCATTAGGTAAATTGTTCCCTGTTGCATAAATAGGACGAAGCAGTGATGCCGCGGCCAGCACGGACCGTCCGTGACCGTATTCATTTGACGGTTTTTGACGGCCGACCGTGACCGTGACCGGGAAGCATACCGATCACGTGATTAAACCGTGAAAAATAATTGGCCGTCAAATTTATTTGCTGGCCGTCCGTGGCCGTCAGAACTTTTGACGGTCCATTAAGCCTGTTCACGTCACTAGCGTCACGTGCAGTGGATTTTTTCCCTGCGTGGCAAATGTCGTCTTTCCAAGAACCTTTGAGGATAAGCCACCTGATAGCGCGGTGAAGTCTGCAGCAAACCCGACTGTCAACAACACGTGGCTATGAAACCATTTTATTATTTACGTTGTCCGGGCTTGTCCCCCTCGCCATTACATAGTCTCGTCCCCAGCCTGATATGTATTCGTAATATGCGATGTAATCCGCTGCTACCGAATGTGGGTCTGGGGACGCGACTTGCCGTGATTATGCGTTATCGCGTGGATTCCACGTGCGAGCGACTCATTGTGAAGATGGAGGATGGATCCAGCCAGGATTGAATTTGTTCTCTTTCTCAGCTGCAATAAAGCCTTTTAGTTAATTGAATCTGTTCTTTCACACTTGCTCTGCTATGCCCATGCATACCGTTCATGAACCATTTCTATTGATACGCACATGCCAAACTTCTATAGCATAAACAATGACCGTCCGTGACCGTATTAAAATTTTGATGGCTGACGGCCAGCCGTGTACGTGACCGTATTGAAATCATACGGTCCATCTTTGACCGTGAACGTGACCGTCTATATCCAAACGGCCAGCCGTGAACGTGACCGGATTGTTAAAAGCTGGCCGCGGCATCACTGGGACGAAGTAATTGACAATATGCATACCGCAGCATGCGTCAGTCGCTTGCCAGTTTGAAATAAAGGGACCTATGATCTATGATCAGTTATTGTCTTTAGTAACGCATGCAATGATGAATTTTGACATTGTGTGCTTGAAGCCATCTTGAATCTCTTATTTCAGACTGCGTAAGTACTAGGTGTGAAATTCATTAGGATAATTGTGAAGGATATCATACATTGTCCGTGCAGACTGTAAAAGCGAACAGTTAAAAATGAATTAGTAACATGCACTCCACATCATGATAGAAAAATTGTGTCAACTTGCTTCACCTAAAACAAGGACGTATATGCACCAATGCAGCACCGTCACAAAGTATTTGCGGCTTGCTTTGTTGAACACTTCCTTAGAAGAAGAGCTAGTATACCTCATGCTTTGTAAGCCTCTTCAGTAACGGGTTCAGCAACTAGAAGCATATACACTACATATAACTGCATGATTGTCAATTGTCTACTTTGCCATCACGCGGGCCTTCATTAGAATTCATTATTGGTGACAAACATTTTTTTATTTTATTTTTTTATGTGTTAGCAATTTCAAATAGGCACGTGACAGTTCATACAGGAAATGTTTTCTATAGCGGAAATGTCACGTACAGGGGTACGTTTTGCCTAAAAAGGAGCGGCTAGCCAAGGCAGATGGACAATTAATGTGGCTAGCCATCCAATCCAGCCCCCTTCCGAGCTGTGAGTTTAAATCGCACGATTTTGTACGCTGACGTCACGATAATGCAAATGAAATAAGTTGCTATAAATATGTACCACGTAAGCATGACACCGCCTTCTTTCTTCCGTTGCATGTTCGTTCCCGTCCGGTTATTGATCATCTCGCTGTGTTTTATTTTTTTATAGATTCTAGCAACATGCTAGTGATGCGTGACGTCAGGATATAACTATATTCATAAATTGCAGATCCACCCCCCCGTAGTCATTCCATTTCTGCCGGCATAGCATTCAGTGATTCCGGCGTCGTCTGACATATCGCTATGCAGTTAGTATATTTGTTGGCGGCATCTCTCCTGCCCCTAGCGCTGGGGTCACTCCCCCTCTCCTCTACCATGGCTACGGACCGAGATACGGGTCAGGCCCTCTACCAGCTCTACTGGACCTTTGACGACGTCCAGAAGACCATTACCTTCAACGTGGTGGTCAAGACCACGGGATGGGTGGGGTTTGGACTGTCCCCTGACGGAGGGATGGTCGGATCCGACGTGGTGATCGGATGGATCACGAGCGACGGCCAGAGCCATTTCAATGTTAGCAATCTTACTGACGAGTTTTAATTTGAATTCAGTAGTTCTCTTCACAATTTTGCATATTCACTGATTCAGGATCGCTACGCCTTTGCCATGGCCGCTCCCTCAATAGACCCGCACCAGGACTGGTTCCTTCTGTCTGGCAGCGAGACGAACGGCTACACTAACCTCACCTTTACAAGAAAGTGGGTCACGTGTGACAGCCTAGACAGAGATGTCCAGGTAACGGTCTGCATGTCGGCTAAACTAGAGTTTGCATGTATTAATAATAAGCCACTCCAAACTGGACTTTAGTTTCCCGTCCACCCTTTCTCGAAAATATGATGCGGGCGGGCGGTGTATTTGTATGATTGATTAATCTCGGTGCCCAGACCTTACATCACTTCACCGTCCATCTTAGAAGAGTCTTTTTGCAACAGATATGTGTGCATTAACACATTGCTGACAATAGCCAAATGGCGCAGGATTTTAATACGCAGTCGCAGACGATTGCATTGATTACAGTAGAATACAAAAGTATGCATGGTGCCAAATAGGGTAATAATATAAGTTTTAGGGGGCCGGCTATATTTAGCATGCGGGCGGGGACGGGACTAAGGTCCAGTTTGGTGTGGCCTTAAACCATTTTGATGCCACACACAACAGGCAAATACAGCCAAAGTGGTCTTCAGCTGGGGCACGGCGGACCCTGTGAGCACGTCCCTAACAGGCCAAGACTACCATGGATCGAGCAACAGGGGCTCAGTCAGCCTCAACTTGCTCGGAGGTCTGGTTAACATCCCGCCCCCACCTAGCGATGCACAGAACTTCACTATCGCCGTGAGCCAGGTAAGTTGTCACTTATATGATGCTTTGATATTGGCGCATTAAAGCAGAATAATTATGGACACTACTACAAGTTAATCATGCGAGGGAAGAGTTTAAGGGTAGCTGGTGCCATTTTGCCGGTGTGTCTGATTTTAAAGAGCCCCTAACTGGCACGCCACGTTTGGATGATGTAATTATAATGTTTATATGGATCAATTTACATGACCTAGCTCCATGCAGCAAGTTACCAACCTAACTTACATAAAGAAGTCACTGACTTAAGTCACTCCCGTTTCAGTCAATCTATGATTAAGAGATATATATATTCGATTAAATTTAAGAATTTAGACTTGATCTAGGTCAAATGTGATTTGCATGTTAGAACACTTGCCATTAGGGTATGCCGTGTAACGTTATAGCGGATTAGTCTGTCACATTCTAACGCAGTTTTTCTTTGGAATACAAAATATACTAGGTGACCATCCCAAGTCAGGTTACAACATATTGGTGTACAGGATTTAAGCTACCCAGTGATATCATTGCACAGAAGAGATACATTACTAAGGTACGTTGGGGTGTATTGATGTACTAGCACCCACCCACCCCACCCCACATTTGCTCAAGATATGTATCATTACATTACAATTTGATTTGAGCATGTTCAGTCGTGTTGGTCTCTCTCAAGTTCAATACTGTCCATAACATAATCCAAGCAGAAAGATATATTATTGCACTTCAATATGAATGTTTACATGATGTCAAATGCTGCATCTTTGGCACAAGGTACTCATTGTACTCTACACACCCCCACACACCCACACACCCACAACCCCACAACCCCACACCCACACAATCCCACAACCCCTCATGCACCCCCACACCCACACAACCCCACACCCAGCATAACAAGCTCTTAACGTTAGAGTACATAGTGAGGTCCCTGTACACAGCCTTAATTGCTTCCCATCCCTCTCCCTACTCATTCTACTTCTTCATCTCCCTTCTCTCTCCCATTTCCATCCTCTCTCTAACTAACCTTTGCAGATATCCCCTCAGATCACCCCCAACAATGATATGTATGTCCACCACATGTTGCTCTACCAATGCCTGTCTTTGAATGAGACCACTGATGTGGGGCAAGGCTATGATTGCAATACGGCTACTGCCACAATTCAAAACTGCAGGCTTGGCAGGCCAATTATAACAGCCTGGGCAGTAGGTGGTGAGGTATGCGAGCCATGGTCAGTGTGCCCCGCCCCTGTTCACACCTCATCTGTAATAGGACTTCACTTATCCAAATGGTATTGCATTCCCCATCGGAGGCGGCTCCAGTGATGAAAAGTACGTTGTGATGGAGATGCACTACAATAACCCTTCAATTGCTACTGGTATAGGCTTCTGTCTTTCCTAAATGTATGTTCACTGTTATACTGCATCACCAGGGGTTAAAGACAGCTCAGGATTCCGTATAACGTACACAAGTATTCCCCCTACATATGAAGCAGGAGTTCTGACTGTTGGGCATGGTGTGACTCCACTGATGATAATCCCTCCAAGAGACTCCAGCTACACAGTGTACGGAACATGTGCATCTCAGTGCACCAGTGCTGTAAGTGTACCAGCTCTTTCCATATGCATATGGTCTTGATTAAATTTCTCACATCTGCACAAATATTAATTCCATGCCACACAAGTCAATTCCTTCCACTGGCATCAATATTTTTGCAAACCTTTTGCACACTCACCTTGTTGGTATATGACATCATAAGTTTATTCAAACATTAAGGGAAATGTTTTGTGTTTCAAAAGGTCGAGGGGTAACACTTCGTCACTTCCGAATGACCAGCACTTGTGGTGGTCTTCAAGAACTGCCACCAATAGATCAGAACCTGAAGTACGATTTCAATTTCCAGCAGACTAATATCCTAACAAGCCAGGTCAATGTGTTACCAGTAAGTGCAACGATAGCTAATGATGTCATGTTGACCATGTTTTAACTACTCAGGGAGACATATTGCAAGTTGCTTGCACATACAATACCACTGGCGTGAACAATGTAACTGTGGTACGATGATTCTATTTGAGTTTATCTAAACTGTTGCACCATATCGAATGAAATTAGTTCTAAATGCTGTAAATTCATTGTAGGGAGGAGAATCCACCTTTGATGAGATGTGCTTCTCGTTCCCTGTCTACTATCCTAGAGTACAACTTGGTGCATGTCTCAGTAGTATTGATCCTGCAAGTTACAGCAGTTTTGCTATCTCAAACTTCCCGTAAGTATAATCATATGAAATACATATATATTTGCATATGTTGCAACATATGAAGTGGCTTGTGTGTGTACACTTTTTTTTTTTTTTTGCAGTTCATCAGAATTGCAAGCCTTGCAAACATTGATCAATGGATCACCATCCCTATGGTACAATGGCCTTAAGACAATATTTGGAACACTGCCGTGGAGCCAACAACAGATGAATGACTTTCAAACAGCTGGAGTGAATGGAAACTTTTATGGTATCTGTTCGGCTAGAAATGGGGTACATAGTTATGATAACGCCTATATACAATCATTTATAATCCTCTTCTTTTCAGAGTGTTACTTATAGAAAAGACCCGGCAACTCTGGCAAAGTGTCCATATACTGCTCCCAATACTTGCCTGTCCTCAACTTCAAGTGCTATAATGAGCACACCTGGGATTGGAATTATTATCGCGTTGACAATGTTTGCCATTGCCACGATAGCGCTATGAACTACATGTACAAGCTGACTGTAGGTGAATAAACTATGTAGTGTTAGTATATTGTACCAGTCAGCTATAACAGCTTTAAATAGCTGTCAACTTTTATGCCAGAATGGGTGTAAAGCTATGTCAAATGTTACATTCAACATCGATCATATTTGTGATGCCGGAAAGAGTTGTGAGATAATATCAACAACCTTGGCCCGACCCTCTTATGGTTACTACACTAGTACTAAAAAAGATTCTGGCTTGCTTTAATAGAAGCTCACTATACCTATACACCTTCAGCATTCCATGGCACTATCACTACTATTGGTAGACCACATCTTGGTGCTCCTCTGGGAACGCAAACATTTGTCACTCAATATGTGATGGACGAAGTTGACAATTGGGTGAACAATGTGATTGCATTATCCACTGACATTGCTACTACCCAGCCACATGCAGCGTATTTTATATTTACTAATGCATGGTTTGGTGCACAAATGGTCTTATTTGGCCAGAACAATCCCTGACATTGCAATCTCTTCCAACCCCAACCCCTTGAAGATGTTATTCGTTCAAAATTCTAACTGGCAGAGCTCCACTAATTATTTAGACCCTCGGCAAAAAAATGGGGTACATAGCTATGATAACGCCTGATATGCGTAATCCTCTTCTATTCAGAGTTTTACTTATAACGAAGACCCGGCAACTCTGGCAAAGTGTGCATATGCTGCTCCCAATACTTGCCTGTCTTCAACTTCAAGTGCTATAATGAGCACACCTGGGATTGGAATTATTATCGCGTTGACAATGGGGGGTTGCACTTACCACTGACAGGTGCATAATAAAGACATACAACGTGTATGCTGTATAATAATTACAGCTGTTTTACTCAATTGATAAGTTTGCCTCGTTGTAAACATCATGCAGTAAGACGGTGTAAACCTATACATGAGCTTTACCTCCTGTTTACAGTTTACCGCTTGCATGCGTACATGCATGTAGAACATGCACTTCACGGTTTTTGTTTTTTACGCTGTGAACTCACTGAACTGAACTATCATAAAAATAACAGCATTACGTTTTTCATGCACGTAATATACTGCCGCTTCTTCGCGTTTCACTTGTTGCTTGTTGGAAATTAAAGAGATCACCAACTTATGGTGATATAGGATAATTAACAGATGGCATCAAATCTAATACTATAATTTACAACGCGTACGTCCGGTGTCACAGGAAAATCTGTCGCCCGGAAATTTTTGTCGCGGCGACAGTTTTCCTCAGGAAATTATGTCGCTCACAATTAAAGTAGCGACCGTATATCCTAAGGAAATACTGTCGTCAGGAAATACTGTCGCTCGACATGGAATACGACGTACACTACTGCTAGCTTTCTGCTGTAACCAAACCTATATCCTCCTCTTTGCAATAAGAACGAAAGGTACTGTTTTCGAAGAAGAGCAAAATGATTTTGTCGTGAAGTACTACACGATAACGAAGTAGGAGTGAAACTACACGTACTTCGGAATATCTGATGATATGTTACAGGTCGTGACAGAAGGAATAAACGTTCTTGAAAGATATCATTGCGCTGAACTTAATGGTGGTCACTTTGGACAAAACAAGCTAAGACGCTGTCCAAAATAGCTGAGAGGTTTTATTTTATTTAGGTTTAAATATTCCCCCTTCCATAAATGTAAACGTTAAAGAAGATTGCCGAATCAATAATTCTCTCACGAGATAAGGTCATGCGGCACTTTTATTACAAGTTGGTTGATTTGCATGGTTTCTATACCAGCTCTTCGTCAGTCACGTGTGCTGCACGCATTTGTATGTGTTCTGCTGCTATTTTGGGATTGTACGCATCTTTTTGCATACATCTTTTTCCTGCAGGCGTAAATAATAATGATCATAAGAATGCAGATGCTTTTGTGACTTGAGATCGATGTTATCGTGATTAAGTTTTCAAGTTGGTTGCTATGATAATAGAACAACAGTTAAGGTATACGGTTTTCTTGTAAAAAGTAAAGGGTCTGGCGACTTGAAAATGATCGTCTTTCCCTTCTGGCTCGACTATCAGTTTCTCATTACGCGAGGTATACACGGGTCACGTTTTTAATGGTACAGTTGGTTAGTCTAGTACCCAGACCATCGCACCTGAAAAGATGCATTTATCAGCGCCAGGAAACCTACCCTCGACAACTCCTTTAAATATGAATATGGAACTGGATAAATACTTGTATGCGCGAATAATATGCTAAATGCAAATACTTTTTTTTTGGGGGGGGGGGGGGGGGGGGGGGGGGGGCAGGGTAGAGCAAAACTAAAAAACATTCTCCGCCCCTACCGAAAATAAAATGCGCGTCTTAGCACCGACCAATGCATGCAATTATAAGGCAAGGGTACGTGGCGGTACGACCCTGTTGAAAGACAAACAGCTTCGCTGAAGGTCGTTAATTGCTGCCATTGTGCCGATCGACCAATGCTAAAAGAGGCGTCCTCGTGTTAACTTAAACGCGTGGGTGAGTGTTGATATTACGGCGCCCGGAAGCTATTTGAAAACTCGTCGTGTGAAGGCGTCACACCATTTACCAATGTGGCTTCTGCTGCTGTGCACGATTGCAGGTGAGGCAAGGTAATGCTTTCTTCAACCACTTTAATACACAATTTTGAGCTTAGTAACTGTCGACGGTCCCCTGGCCGGAGCTGCTTCTCCAGGTGATATTGACCCCTCCTTCCTCCCCAACTACAACGACTCGCAAGCTATGGAGGCGCAAGAAGGTGTCAAAGCGCTAGTGATCGGCGTCATCATCTGTGTGTGCTCAGCCGTGACCTTCGCCTACGCTATTGTGTGCTTGGTCCTCTATCGTTTCCTTGACAACGACGTGGGTAAGCTAGGGACCCAAACCAATTAATAATTGCGCATGCATGCGTGCAAGCAGTTGTGGGATATAAGACTTCAACGCTTTTTATCTATAACGTCGAGTATAAATACGTAACCATCGATACTCATCAGATCATAAACGAACGCGCTGTGAATTGCGTTTGACTCGAGCACGATGCTTATTTAAAAAATATGATTATTTGCAATGGTACTTATACTGATGTACTTATAATATTATTAAACACGTATGGCACGATAATCGATCTGCAAATTACTTCAGTAGATCTGGCAAGACCAAGGTCATATTATACAATAGTTAAGCCTCACTGACTCACACAGTCACACCCAGTTTTCACCATGCATATTAGGTATTTTATATTGAGGACCAAATCATAAGCTGTATATTATTATTAAGAGGGACTCATCGAAAAGGTTAATAATATTCCACCCGTGCGTGAATGTTCAGCCATGCACCCTTTGAATTTGCAGAAGGCACCAGTCTGGAAGACTGTGACGCGTACACCTACGAAGACGAATACGAAGTAGCTTTGATGAACGACAAGGCCAAAGCAGCTGCTCTCATACAGCGGGAGGCGGGAGGAGGGGAGGCAGGAGCTGTCATCGTTGACATGGGGGACGGCAGGGAGCAGAGAGCTTTTCTGTACGCTGACATTGTGACTGCTCCTGGGAGTAGGCAGAGTGAAAGCCTGCCTGCAAGTCGAAGGGCTAGCTGCATCATGATGACCCGACCACTTAGCAAGTCTAATATACAGATATTGAGAATGAACAGCCAGTCTGATCTGGCACAAAAGCTAGCACAGCTGATCAAAGCAGAGCAACTACATGAATCCTTCTAAACATGACTTTTACTGACATACTTAACTGAGTATTAATTTATTTACATTCACATTTATCACCACAGGAAATGAGACTTTACTTTTCACGAAGGTACTTATGGTATCTCCTTGGTACATTAATAATACAGAATAGCTCAATGTTGTAACAAAAAACAGCCTGTTAAGAAAATTCTGGTGTGCTCACATATGGTTCCAAGTTCCAACATAGATTAAAGTCTTTTTAATCTATGGTTCGAACATGGATTAGGTTAAACTGAAGTACAAACTTTGTCTCAAATATCTTAATTAGTGCCACCTTGCAGCATCACACATCAATTTCTGGTTGTATAGCATATGTGAAGAGACATGCCCCAATAATGAAATTAACCTTCGTTAAGTCAGTCTTGAATTACAACTGCAAAATTCAAGTGCAGAAATTGTGTTCTTCTATATCGGTATGGTATCGTAACATAACCAACAAAAAAGAGAGTATACAACACATGCACTCTTTCTAATTGAACTCGTGGTCTCACAGTACATGTAGGGGGGGGGGGGGGGGTCCCGTGTAGACCCACCTACATATATATGTTGCTCATGAGAACTTTGGGGCATTCTGTTTTTAGATCTCGTCTATTCGTTCGTCGACCTACACAATACTATGGGTATTAATATTACTTGCAATAAACCACGTTTTAATAATTGAAGGTTTTTGGCGGTTGAACTAAATGGACTGGGTGCACTGCAATGGTTGTTTTGCTCAACCGTGTCCCGGAAGGTCTTTCTTTCTCACTAATTGCGGTCACATTTTCTGTCAGCTATGCAGGGAAAAAGGTAAACCCACGATAGCGTATTCATATCCGCTCCGTGACTGCAGCTGTTCCTTCTCGCCCAAGATCCAAACGTCTGCGTGGTGTGTAAAAGTCCTTGTAATGCTATTCAATTGACATCTCAGGTGTGTAAGTTTTATAGACAGGTGTATGTGTGTATATATGTATGTGAATATGGAGAATTTGTGCATATGTATGCGTGGATGTGACATATTGTGTATGCGTGCATGTGTGCATGTGTGCGTGTGTGTGTGTGTGTGTGTGTGTGTGTGTGTGTGTGTGTGTGTGTATGGAGCATGTATGTATGTGTATGTGTGTGTAAGCTAGCTAATACTTGTTAGCAAATGCTTACACTTGTGCTCTCATCCTCAATCTTATCCAGCTCCGACCGGAGATAGAAAGGTACTTCACTGATCCCGTCGAGCTAGCCAAGAGACTCATTCAGGTGAGGCCACCTTGGGGTGTTCACGGTCCAACATGGCTACTGTTTGCCAAGCTTTGTAAATAGGTGCTGCCAAGTGGAAATGGTATGCGTGCGGCAATCCATTTTAGTTAACCCCAGTTATGATGTGACCGCAAACATGTACGCACGTGTACAACACATTAAACAACATCTCACACACATGCATATGGCACACATAAACATACATACACATACCACACACACATACACACATGCACACATGCACACACGCACACACATAAACATACACACACACCACACACACATGCACACACGCACACACATAAACATACGCACACACCACACACACATGCACACACACCACACACATGCACACACATAAACATACACACACACCACACACACACACACATACACACACCACACACACCACACACATGCGCACACATAAACATACACACACACACACACACACACACACACACACACACACACACACACACACCACACACGTCCCTGCAGGTTCTTGAGTTCCAGAAAGGACACAGACAGAAGTTGTCGGACTACAAAGCAAAATACGTGCGTAGGCCCACCTCTCTCACACTGGCCCACCTCTCTCACACTGTGTGCCTGGGCTGATCGTTACTTCATTTGTTAGATCTCAGACCTGGAGGCTTTAAGAGCTTCTACTGCTGACCTGCAAAGGTACATTGGGTGTGTGTATGTGTGTGTGTGTGTGTGTGTGTGCATGTGTGTGTGTGTGCATGTGTGTGTTCTGTGTGTGTGCATGTGTGTGTGTGTGTGTTGTGTGTGTGTGCATGTATGTGTGCTTGTGTGTGTTCTGTGTGTGTGCATGTATGTGTGCTTGTGTGTGTTCTGTGTGTGTGCATGTATGTGTGCATGTGTGTGTGTGGTGTGTGTATGTGTTTGTATGTGTGTATGTATGTGTGTGTGTGTGTGTTCAGTGTGTGTGCATATGTGTGTGTGGTGTGTATGTGTGTGTGGTGTGTATGCATTTGTATGTGTGTATGTATGTGTGTGCATGTATGTGTGCTTGTGTGTATGTGTGTGTTCGGCTACTGCTTACCCACCTTGCAGGTGTATGCATTTATACCTTCCCCTAATGCAGGGAGAATCAACTCCTAAAGGAGGAGAATGCCAAGCTGAAGACCTTGTTGGGCAGGGCAAGTTATAATTGCCTGTTTGGGGCTTTCCCTCACTCCACCTCCTCACTCTATCCACCTCCTCATTCCACCCACCTCCTCACTCCATCCACCTCCTCACTCCATCCACCTCCTCACTCCATCCACCTCCTCACTCCATCCACCTCCTCACTCCATCCACCTCCTCACTCCATCCACCTCCTCACTCCATCCACCTCCTCACTCCATCCACCTCCTCACTCCATCCACCTCCTCACTCCACTCACCTTTCCCTCTGAACCCTGTTTGCTTGCAAAGGGGAAGTGTAGCCATGTGATAGCATTGGTGTAGCCATGTGATTGCATTGGTGTAGCCATGTGTACATGCATGGTGTAGCCATGTGATGGCATTGGTGTAGCCATGTGTACATGCATCGTGTAGCTATGTGTACATGCATTGGTGTAGCCATGTGTACATGCATGGTGTAGCCATGTGTACATGCATGGTGTAGCCATGTGTACATGCATTGATGTAGCCATGTGTACATGCATGGTGTAGCCATGTGTACATGCATGGTGTAGCCGTGTGTACATGCATTGGTGTAGCCATGTGTACATGCATGGTGTAGCCATGTGTACATGCATGGTGTAGCCATGTGTACATGCATGGTGTAGCCATGTGTACATGCATAGTGTAGCCATGTGTACATGCATGGTGTAGCCATGTGTACATGCATGGTGTAGCCATGTGTACATGCATGGTGTAGCCATGTGTACATGCATGGTGTAGCCATGTGTACATGCATGGTGTAGCCATGTGTACATGCATGGTGTAGCCATGTGTACATGCATGGTGTAGCCATGTGTACATGCATTGGTGTAGCCATGTGTACATGCATTGGTGTAGCCATGTGATAGCATTGGTGTAGCCATGTGTTGTAGCCATGTGTACATGCATTGGTGTAGCCATGTGATGGCATTGGTGTAGCCGTGTGTACATGCATTGGTGTAGCCATGTGTACATGCATTGGTGTAGCCATGTGTACATGCATTGGTGTAGCCATGTGATGGCATTGGTGTAGCCGTGTGTACATGCATTGGTGTAGCCATGTGTACATGCATTGGTGTAGCCATGTGTACATGCATGGTGTAGCCATGTGTGCATGCATTGGTGTAGCCGTGTGTACATGCATTGGTGTAGCCATGTGTACATGCATTGGTGTAGCCATGTGTACATGCATTGGTGTAGCCGTGTGTACATGCATTGGTGTAGCCGTGTGATGGCATTGGTGTAGCCGTGTGTACATGCATTGGTGTAGCCATGTGTACATGCATGGTGTAGCCATGTGTACATGCATGGTGTAGCCATGTGTACATGCATGGTGTAGCCATGTGTACATGCATGGTGTAGCCATGTGTACATGCATGGTGTAGCCATGTGTACATGCATTGGTGTAGCCATGTGTACATGCATTGGTGTAGCCATGTGATAGCATTGGTGTAGCCATGTGTTGTAGCCATGTGTACATGCATTGGTGTAGCCATGTGTACATGCATTGGTGTAGCCATGTGTACATGCATTGGTGTAGCCATGTGATGGCATTGGTGTAGCCGTGTGTACATGCATTGGTGTAGCCATGTGTACATGCATTGGTGTAGCCGTGTGTACATGCATTGGTGTAGCCATGTGTACATGCATTGGTGTAGCCATGTGTACATGCATTGGTGTAGCCATGTGTACATGCATGGTGTAGCCGTGTGTACATGCATGGTGTAGCCATGTGTACATGCATTGGTGTAGCCGTGTGATGGCATTGGTGTAGCCGTGTGTACATGCATTGGTGTAGCCATGTGTACATGCATTGGTGTAGCCATGTGTACATGCATTGGTGTAGCCATGTGTACATGCATTGGTGTAGCCATGTGTACATGCATTGGTGTAGCCATGTGTACATGCATTGATGTAGCCATGTGTACATGCATGGTGTAGCCATGTGTACATGCATGGTGTAGCCGTGTGTACATGCATTGGTGTAGCCATGTGTACATGCATGGTGTAGCCATGTGTACATGCATGGTGTAGCCATGTGTACATGCATGGTGTAGCCATGTGTACATGCATGGTGTAGCCATGTGTACATGCATGGTGTAGCCATGTGTACATGCATGGTGTAGCCATGTGTACATGCATGGTGTAGCCATGTGTACATGCATGGTGTAGCCATGTGTACATGCATGGTGTAGCCATGTGTACATGCATGGTGTAGCCATGTGTACATGCATGGTGTAGCCATGTGTACATGCATTGGTGTAGCCATGTGTACATGCATTGGTGTAGCCATGTGATGGCATTGGTGTGGCCATGTGTACATGCATGGTGTAGCCATGTGTACATGCATCGTGTAGCCATGTGTACATGCATTGGTGTAGCAATGTGATGGCATTGGTGTAGCCGTGTGTACATGCATTGGTGTAGCCATGTGTACATGCATTGATGTAGCCATGTGTACATGCATGGTGTAGCCATGTGTACATGCATTGGTGTAGCCATGTGTACATGCATTGGTGTAGCCGTGTGTACATGCATTGGTGTAGCCATGTGTACATGCATTGATGTAGCTATGTGTACATGCATGGTGTAGCCATGTGTACATGCATGGTGTAGCCGTGTGTACATGCATTGGTGTAGCCATGTGTACATGCATGGTGTAGCCATGTGTACATGCATTGGTGTAGCCATGTGTACATGCATTGGTGTAGCCATGTGATAGCATTGGTGTAGCCATGTGTTGTAGCCATGTGTACATGCATTGGTGTAGCCATGTGTACATGCATTGGTGTAGCCATGTGTACATGCATTGGTGTAGCCATGTGATGGCATTGGTGTAGCCGTGTGTACATGCATTGGTGTAGCCATGTGTACATGCATTGGTGTAGCCGTGTGTACATGCATTGGTGTAGCCATGTGTACATGCATTGGTGTAGCCATGTGTACATGCATTGGTGTAGCCATGTGTACATGCATGGTGTAGCCGTGTGTACATGCATGGTGTAGCCGTGTGTACATGCATGGTGTAGCCATGTGTACATGCATTGGTGTAGCCGTGTGATGGCATTGGTGTAGCCGTGTGTACATGCATTGGTGTAGCCATGTGTACATGCATTGGTGTAGCCATGTGTACATGCATTGGTGTAGCCATGTGTACATGCATTGGTGTAGCCATGTGTACATGCATTGGTGTAGCCATGTGTACATGCATTGATGTAGCCATGTGTACATGCATGGTGTAGCCATGTGTACATGCATGGTGTAGCCGTGTGTACATGCATTGGTGTAGCCATGTGTACATGCATGGTGTAGCCATGTGTACATGCATGGTGTAGCCATGTGTACATGCATGGTGTAGCCATGTGTACATGCATGGTGTAGCCATGTGTACATGCATGGTGTAGCCATGTGTACATGCATGGTGTAGCCATGTGTACATGCATGGTGTAGCCATGTGTACATGCATGGTGTAGCCATGTGTACATGCATGGTGTAGCCATGTGTACATGCATGGTGTAGCCATGTGTACATGCATGGTGTAGCCATGTGTACATGCATGGTGTAGCCATGTGTACATGCATTGGTGTAGCCATGTGTACATGCATTGGTGTAGCCATGTGATGGCATTGGTTTAGCCATGTGTACATGCATGGTGTAGCCATGTGTACATGCATCGTGTAGCCATGTGTACATGCATTGGTGTAGCAATGTGATGGCATTGGTGTAGCCGTGTGTACATGCATTGGTGTAGCCATGTGTACATGCATTGATGTAGCCATGTGTACATGCATGGTGTAGCCATGTGTACATGCATTGGTGTAGCCATGTGTACATGCATTGGTGTAGCCATGTGTACATGCATTGATGTAGCCATGTGTACATGCATTGGTGTAGCCATGTGTACATGCATTGATGTAGCTATGTGTACATGCATGGTGTAGCCATGTGTACATGCATGGTGTAGCCGTGTGTACATGCATTGGTGTAGCCATGTGTACATGCATGGTGTAGCCATGTGTACATGCATTGGTGTAGCCATGTGTACATGCATTGGTGTAGCCATGTGATAGCATTGGTGTAGCCATGTGTTGTAGCCATGTGTACATGCATTGGTGTAGCCATGTGTACATGCATTGGTGTAGCCATGTGTACATGCATTGGTGTAGCCATGTGATGGCATTGGTGTAGCCGTGTGTACATGCATTGGTGTAGCCATGTGTACATGCATTGGTGTAGCCGTGTGTACATGCATTGGTGTAGCCATGTGTACATGCATTGGTGTAGCCATGTGTACATGCATTGGTGTAGCCATGTGTACATGCATGGTGTAGCCGTGTGTACATGCATGGTGTAGCCGTGTGTACATGCATGGTGTAGCCATGTGTACATGCATTGGTGTAGCCGTGTGATGGCATTGGTGTAGCCGTGTGTACATGCATTGGTGTAGCCATGTGTACATGCATTGGTGTAGCCATGTGTACATGCATTGGTGTAGCCATGTGTACATGCATTGGTGTAGCCATGTGTACATGCATTGGTGTAGCCATGTGTACATGCATTGATGTAGCCATGTGTACATGCATGGTGTAGCCATGTGTACATGCATGGTGTAGCCGTGTGTACATGCATTGGTGTAGCCATGTGTACATGCATGGTGTAGCCATGTGTACATGCATGGTGTAGCCATGTGTACATGCATGGTGTAGCCATGTGTACATGCATGGTGTAGCCATGTGTACATGCATGGTGTAGCCATGTGTACATGCATGGTGTAGCCATGTGTACATGCATGGTGTAGCCATGTGTACATGCATGGTGTAGCCATGTGTACATGCATGGTGTAGCCATGTGTACATGCATGGTGTAGCCATGTGTACATGCATGGTGTAGCCATGTGTACATGCATTGGTGTAGCCATGTGTACATGCATTGGTGTAGCCATGTGATGGCATTGGTTTAGCCATGTGTACATGCATGGTGTAGCCATGTGTACATGCATCGTGTAGCCATGTGTACATGCATTGGTGTAGCAATGTGATGGCATTGGTGTAGCCGTGTGTACATGCATTGGTGTAGCCATGTGTACATGCATTGATGTAGCCATGTGTACATGCATGGTGTAGCCATGTGTACATGCATTGGTGTAGCCATGTGTACATGCATTGGTGTAGCCATGTGTACATGCATTGATGTAGCCATGTGTACATGCATGGTGTAGCCATGTGTACATGCATGGTGTAGCCGTGTGTACATGCATTGGTGTAGCCATGTGTACATGCATGGTGTAGCCATGTGTACATGCATGGTGTAGCCATGTGTACATGCATGGTGTAGCCATGTGTACATGCATGGTGTAGCCATGTGTACATGCATGGTGTAGCCATGTGCAGTGGCGAGGTGGCCGGGGGGGCAGGGGGGGCAGTTGCCCCCCCAGCTGGCCTTAAAAAGGGGGCGCCAAACTGACGATAGGGGCGCACCAGCCGCCAAGCAAATTACACGAAATGTGTTTAATTAAGATGATTATTTATGTAGTATAGACTATTAAGTCATGGGGACGAATTCATCAATAGCGAACATCGGCGATCGGAGTGGGATTTCACCCCACGTGATATATATTTATAGCATTTGTTACGTAATAGTACGGTTACGTACGTAAACAATTACATTACTCTTTACATGTAGTTGTAAATAGTTCCGGCTAAAACTTCGGCTTGACTGATGTCATGAGATCTAGAAACGGCTACGTGTTAATATGTTATCGTGCTGCTTGAACAAAGGGCACTATTTATTGGTGTTGATTGCCTTAGTTTCCAATACAATCTGGAAAAATTAGAACGCGCACCACAAAAATTTTCGCGCGCTTCGCGCGCGCCCTTCCCTGTCTTCGACGCGTCAATTATCCAAGTGGAAACCACCCCCTCCTCGCCAAAATCATGCATCCACCCCTGTAACGAGATAGGAAATTCTGACAGAAAGGCAACATGTGTATTTGTGTGTGCGTGTGTACGTGGGGGGGGGGGGGGGGGGGGGGGGGGCGGCAGTCTGTGTATTTGCCCCCCCCAGTGACAGACAAGCCACCTCGCCACTGGCCATGTGTACATGCATGGTGTAGCCATGTGATGGCATTGGTGTAGCCGTGTGTACATGCATGGTGTAGCCATGTGTACATGCATGGTGTAGCCATGTGTACATGCATTGGTGTAGCCATGTGGTGTAGCCATGTGTACATGCATTGGTGTAGCCATGTGTATATGCATTGGTGTAGCCATGTGTACATGCATGGTGTAGCCATGTGTACATGCATGGTGTAGCCGTGTGTACATGCATTGGTGTAGCCATGTGTACATGCATGGTGTAGCCGTGTGTACATGCATTGGTGTAGCCATGTGTACATGCATGGTGTAGCCGTGTGTACATGCATTGGTGTAGCCATGTGTACATGCATGGTGTAGCCATGTGTACATGCATTGGTGTAGCCATGTGTACATGCATGGTGTAGCCATGTGTACATGCATGGTGTAGCCATGTGTACATGCATTGGTGTAGCCATGTGTACATGCATTGGTGTAGCCATGTGATAGCATTGGTGTAGCCATGTGGTGTAGCCATGTGTACATGCATTGGTGTAGCCATGTGTACATGCATTGGTGTAGCCATGTGTACATGCATTGGTGTAGCCATGTGTACATGCATTGGTGTAGCCGTGTGTACATGCATTGGTGTAGCCATGTGTACATGCATTGGTGTAGCCATGTGTACATGCATTGGTGTAGCCATGTGTACATGCATTGGTTTAACAGGGTGAGAGATCAACGCCCAGGTGTGGTGGCAGTGGAGGTGGTGGTGGGGGGAGGTATGTCTCCCACATGCTCTCTTGGTTGTGGGTAAGAATCCTTCCTTCTTTGCAGGATCACTCCAAATGGCACGGCTGTCATGACAACCCCTTCCCCTAGAACAGGTGATGTTAGAGGTACAGTATGTGTGCACTGTATAACCAATGATACTACTAACCAATGGTACTACTAACCAATGGTACTACTAACCAATGGTACTACTAACCAATGATACTACTAACCAATGATACTACTAACCAATGATACTACTAACCAATGGTGCTACTAACCATTGGTACTACTAACCAATGGTACTATTGGACTGTACCTAACCAGTGGTACTAACTCTGACTCCCTTTATACTTCGACACAGAAGCCTCTTAGAATGAAAACCATTGTCCAATTAATGTGTGCATTTGTATCGTATTACTTCCCTTGCACACCTGATTGATCACATGATTACCACCCACATATAATCCTGTTCATCACATGATCACCACCCATATATGAGACATGATCACCACTCACATATGATACATGATCACCACTCACATATGAGACATGATCACCACCCACATATGATACATGATCACCACTCACATATGATACATGATCACCACCCACATATGATACATGATCACCACTCACATATGATACATGATCACCACCCACATATGATACATGATCACCACCCACATATGATACATGATCACCACTCACATATGAGACATGATCACCACCCACATATGATACATGATCACCACCCACATATGATCCTGTTCCTCACATGATCCAGTGTATTCAGTTCAATCATCACCTCTGAAGGCAGATGTAAACATGGTAGGTGTCCACACACCTCCTTGCACACATGCTTTGTCTGTCACAAATCCTTCTATTTATAGCCCCCACCTCGTGTTCCACCTGGTCCTGCCCGGGTCACTGTGCGGGCGCCTCCCACCAATGGCCAGATGGGTAAGCTTAGCCAACTAACAATTTAACCCCAACACCACCGGGTCACTTACAAGTGTGCATCCTGCTCTGTCTTGTTACTTCGCCACATTTATGTGCAATAGGTCAGCATTCCCTCATACCTACATAGGTCAGCAGTCCCTCATACCTACATAGGTCAGCAGTCCCTCATACCTACATAGGTCAGCAGTCCCTCATACCTACATAGGTCAGTAGTCCCTCATACCTACATAGGTCAGCAGTCCCTCATACCTACATAGGTCAGCAGTCCCTCATACCTACATAGGTCAGCATTCCCTCATACCTACATAGGTCAGCAGTCCCTCATACCTACATAGGTCAGCAGTCCCTCATACCTACATAGGTCAGTAGTCCCTCATACCTACATAGGTCAGCAGTCCCTCATACCTACATAGGTCAGCAGTCCCTCATACCTACATAGGTCAGCATTCCCTCATACCTACATAGGTCAGCAGTCCCTCATACCTACATAGGTCAGCAGTCCCTCATACCTACATAGGTCAGCATTCCCTCATACCTCCATAGGTCAGCATTCCCTCATACCTACATAGGTCAGCAGTCCCTCATACCTCCATAGGTCAGCAGTCCCTCATACCTACATAGGTCAGCAGTCCCTCATACCTCCATAGGTCATCAGTCCCTCATACCTCCATAGGTCATCAGTCCCTCATACCTCCATAGGTCAGCATTCCCTCATACCTACATAGGTCAGCATTCCCTCATACCTCCATAGGTCAGCATTCCCTCATACCTACATAGGTCAGCAGTCCCTCATACCTCCATAGGTCAGCAGTCCCTCATACCTACATAGGTCAGCATTCCCTCATACCTCCATAGGTCAGCATTCCCTCATACCTACATAGGTCAGCAGTCCCTCATACCTCCATAGGTCAGCAGTCCCTCATACCTACATAGGTCAGCAGTCCCTCATACCTCCATAGGTCATCAGTCCCTCATACCTACATAGGTCAGCAGTCCCTCATACCTACATAGGTCAGCATTCCCTCATACCTACATAGGTCAGCAGTCCCTCATACCTACATAGGTCAGCAGTCCCTCATACCTACATAGGTCAGCATTCCCTCATACCTCCATAGGTCAGCATTCCCTCATACCTACATAGGTCAGCAGTCCCTCATACCTCCATAGGTCAGCAGTCCCTCATACCTACATAGGTCAGCAGTCCCTCATACCTCCATAGGTCATCAGTCCCTCATACCTCCATAGGTCATCAGTCCCTCATACCTCCATAGGTCAGCATTCCCTCGTACCTACATAGGTCAGCAGTCCCTCATACCTACATAGGTCAGCAGCCCTACATATTGCTATGCATAGTTTCCATTTCCTCCTCCTCATACCATTGGCTTAAGTCTCCTTTGATGTGTTTATTTCCTTGTTGTTCACATCTATGCTGTACATTCATCATGGCCAACTCATACACAAGTGATATGTAAACATCTCTGTGTTCACACTGTGCTGTTTTCATATCCACTGAAATGGAGTTGGGAGGTGGAAATGGTGGGGGGAAAAGGTTGGCATGTGTCTATTGTGACAGCATGATGCAATTCTTCTGCAGGGGGAATACAGGCCACTCCCACGGGCATTCTGAATAGAATACTGAGTCAGACTCCAAGGTAACCATTTCTCTACCTTGGTTCTCCTTTCCAGCTAGTTCGGTGATTATTAGCTCTCTTCTCTTACGTGCAGTTCATATCCACCTTCTGGTCATCCGACTCATACAGTATTGATGTCTCGGACGCAGGGAGCAAATGGACTAGTCTCTCCTGGTGGGAGCTCCACTGTGAGGTGAGTGACCTGCAGCATGTTACCTCCCCCTGCCTCAATACCTCCCTCCCTCTCTCCCTCCCTCCCTTCCTCCCTCCCTCCCTCCCTCCCTCCCTCCCTCCCTCCCTCCCTCCCTCCCTCCCTCCCTCCCTCCCACCCACCCACACATACACACATACACACATACACACATCCTTCAGTGCTTATTCACAATCCTCGGGAAGCAGTAGTCAGCCGTTGTTAATGTCCCGGTTGCAGGGACCAGGGGGTCCCCACCAGAGCTCCAACACGTATGCAAGCTCCCTTCCTCTCTCACACACCCCAGCACCATTGAAGCCCACCTCACCCCTTCCTCTCTCACACCCCCCAGCACCATTCAAACCCACCTCACTTCAGTCTTTGACGTCATGTTTGCCATTATCCCCCCCCCCCCCCCCAACCCCACCCCATGATGCCCACCTACTTCTGTTGCAGTACGCCTTTGACATCTGGTGCCAGACGAACTTACGAGTTAACCCCTAGAAGTACTGACAGTGGCCTGTCACAAAATCAATGTCAACGTATGTGTACACATGCCCTACACACAGTACACACACACATACATGCATAGTGGTGTGTGCACATGCCCTACACACAGTACACACACACACATACATGCATAGTGGTGTGTACACATGCCCTACACACAGTACACACACACATACATGCATAGTGATGTGTGCACATGCCCTACACACAGTACACACACACATACATGCATAGTGGTGTGTACACATGCCCTACACACAGTACACACACACATACATGCATAGTGATGTGTGCGCATGCCCCACACACAGTACACACACACACACATACATGCATAGTGATGTGTGCACATGCACATACATGTGTGTGATGTGTACACACATACATGCATAGTGATGTGTGCACAAGGCCTACATGTATAGTGATGTGTGCACATGACCTACACACATGCATGTATAGCGATGTGTATAGTGTGCATGTATTGGTATACATACAGCACAGTAAAGGTACCTTCATAGCACTTTGGCAGTTAGTACATGTAGCTGTGGGGCATTCTGTGCCTTAGCAGGGGTGGATCCAGGGTTTAGGGATGACAATCTTCTACAGGTGGGGTGGGGTGAGATTAGACTGGGAATTAGACAAGATAAATAGAATCAAAATTTGATCCAGCTAATTGACTTGAATACCCACCCCCTACCCATCCACCCCTACCCATCCCCTACCCACCCATTCCCTCCCTCCCTACCCAACCTTACATAAGTGGCTTTATCGGCTCTAAAGCTTAACATTGTGTATTTATTCCAGCATGCATTTACATGTGCATTCCTTTGTGCACTCCAGCATCAATATCCCTCAATCACCCTACCTCTCAGCCATACCACATGCAGCATAGGTCAGTTATGCTTGCAGTGTGTTCATTTGGTGATATGCTCCACACATCCCTCCACACCATCCCTTCGCACCCTCCCTCCACACCATCCTTCGCTCCACACCATCCATCCCTCCACACCTTCCCTCCACACTATCCATCCTCCCCAGGCCTATCATCCATGCTACCCCAATGCAATCCTCGCCCATGATGGTGATACAGCGTCCAGGTCAGTGATTACATCTCTGGGTGATCCTCAAACCTAACCCACCCTACCCACTTTAAGGTTCTACCATCATTGGTGGGAGGGGGCTTCACAAGACGTGATCAGCCGGAGAACTAGACCAGTCCCCAGACTGTGTGCTCTGCCTTCCCAATGTCTTTAGTACCCACACCTGTGAACTTGCATACCGTCTTCCATCCATTACTCGTTATCATGATCAAGCCATATTCCTATTTTAATAAAGTGATCTTTTAGATTTCTCCGTACGGACGCAGGGAAGTATGAATGGACGGATGTGAATGGGTGCTGCTTAATATCTTGTGTTATCATTATTTATAGTACAACCATTCTATAAAATAAGTAATGAATGATATGCATGTATACATGAGAGTTCATGTCTCGAGGATGTGGTACCCTGGCTCCATACCAGTCAAATTGTCTCCACAGACAAGAGGGTAGGCATGTGAGGTGAGGTGTGGGTAGGCATGTGAGGTGAGGTGAGGGTAGGCATGTGAGGTGAGGTGAGGGTAGGCATGTGAGGTGAGGTGAGGGTAGGCATGTGAGGTGAGGTGAGGGTAGGCATGTGAGGTGAGGTGAGGTGAGGGTAGGCATGTGAGGTGAGGTGAGGGTAGGCATGTGAGGTGAGGTGAGGGTAGGCATGTGAGGTGAGGTGTGGGTAGGCATGTGAGGTGAGGTGAGGTAGTTGTACTTCTTTCCTTGCCTCTGCCTGTGCTTGAACTGCTCCTGCTTCCTGGGACATGCTGGTTAGATAGGAAGGGGGAGGGGCATCAACACAACTTGTATCCCATGATTCTGGCATGTCACCCATGGTAATCCTGTCTCCAAGGTAATCCCAAATGTTTATTAATGTCTCATTTTTACTTGTACCACATGCATGTGGGGATATGTTGGTGACAAGAGTATAATTGATTCCACCAAATTAAAATGGGAAAGATCATAGATTGAACACTCTATTTAAAGGTACAGACAGATCAAACGCCAGTACAAATGGTGAATACATTGCTTTTTAAAACATCTTCCCCCCAAAGGGTCCATATATTGTTCCCTGACCTCCCATCATTTAACTAACTAGTGGCAATAATAAATGATGCACATGGGGAGCATTTTTATGTCACGAGAAGGCAAGTGTGAACACACTAGTGCATAATTAGTACTGTGTAACGAGAAGGGGTGGGGGAGGGGGAGGGTCCATAATGGCAGGGCTGCCTTACTAAATACAACCACTCGGGTTTTGTAATTTGTTACTTTTATTAGATACTCTTTCATTGTGGATCATGGATTGTCTGTTAATAGATTAATAGAGGACAACTACTAGTAGTTAACATAACCACATAGGGGACCTTCTGAGCAGGGTTGACCAAGGCCAGCACAGCCCGACTAAGCCTGGCAGGTCGGACCAGGCCAGGATCCACCCATAAAGCAAGACGTGGAGGAAGCAGATTGTCACACCATGCATGCTGCATGGAGTTATCGTGCACATGTTAACTCTAAGTGTGCTTTGACTGATTTTGCCCTGTCTCAGTTAGGAAGCTATTTAAATTAGTGTGTTATTGGCAGTATTGGGAATGCTAGTAATAATTATGTATTCTGGTATATTTTATAAAATGTGATTTTAAACTGCTGGTCTTAATGATCACATATCCCGGCACATATTGTTCCAACAAGCAACTCTTTTTATGGAGGTGTGGGGTTCTCAACCATGAGAAGTCATGCGAATAATGGAGTTCTTTATCATGGTCAGTTGTACCTGGGACTGCGGCACTCACTTTGCAGTAACCAAATATGCACTTATAAGGTTGCAAGTGCAGCTCTTGAATGGAAGTGTCATCAACACATGACTTTAATTAAAGATCCAGAGTATGAGTATTAGTGGTGGTGCACATGTATGACAAAGAGTTAAGGGGGAACTTCATTGTACCATGCATGGCTTGGACAGCTGCTCCTTATGATGTCCTTGCCTAAGAAGAGTTGAGTGATCCCTGACATAGGGCTTGTGGCAGTAATTACACCATGCATGCTTTGTGTACCTTGAAATGTGACCAAATCACAGAGGTAGAGTTAGTGTTTTGTTGTTGACTTTTGTCAGGATTATATATCCAAAGATCGAGGTTGAAGGAAGCACAGCTGGTAAATGTGAAGGATCTAAAGCTGCAACACAAATGGGTCTGAAGAAGCATTCAAAACCATTCGTACAATCATAGTGAACAAAGAAGAAGAAATATGCTCTGCTGTCCAAATCCATTTTGTCCCAATTGTAATTGAGACCTCAGGTGCCCATGGCCCTGATGCTCTCAGTTTGCTCACTGATATCAGCAGTCCATTGCACTATACAGCTGCCTCTGTATTGGGCACCTCAAGTACAGTAGCATGTAATTTATATAGTAACCCTGTGTATCCAGTACCATTTATATATTGTATTATTTACATAATCAGAAAAAATAAATAAATAATATTATGATTATTTTTACGGTTTAACATTTGTAATATTTTTTATGGTACAGAATGAAAAAAAAAAAAAACAACAACACAAGTTCAATACAAATCTAAACCAGCACACCCCAGGATAGATGCTGCATTTCCTCTCTGCACTGACCACAACAGAAATTTTTTGGAATCCTGATTTCCATGGTGCAATTGTAACACATTTGCCATCAGACTGCAGGCTCCGAAATTGATGGAATTTGAGCCACCATCAAAGATCTATGAATGATGCTGTTTATTGCAGCATGACGAGGTAAACGGCCTTCACTCTTGGGACAACTGAGTCCATGAAGGACTAGCTCATCTATTGATGGCTTGCAGTGATGGCACTGGTGTGGTTTTGAGAGCTGCCCATGCCAGGCTGGCTGGTCACAGGCCATGGACTCTGGCCATGGACTCTGGCCTGACTTTTGGCAACCCTGCTTCTGGCCACAGGTAGCTTTTGTCATATAATCTAATTAATATGCGTACCATGAAGGATTACCTCATAGGATTACCACATATCTGCAGCATAAGAGCAATAAAAAAAAAAAGAAAAAAACAACAACACACCGATAAATTAAAATGTACGCACATATGCAATCATTACAATATAATTGTACATGCGCACATGACTGTGGTTGTTGCATTGTGCCGTGATTTATTGTCCTCAGAGTTATAGGATGAAAAAAAAAAAAAGTAATATTATAATATTGTTTTGATCCACTTACAAAAAAATTAAAAGAAACAAAACAACGTGTTTTCCCTACTGCTGAGTGCAATGTTGGGAAATTATGGTAAAGGGAGTGTATTGTGAAAACACATAGAAAACACAATCAGAAGGTGCATTCATTATAATTACCAAAGTGTACATCAGATAGGCAGTGCTATCTAAAGAAGAGCGAGGAGAGAGAGAGAGAGAGAGAGAGAGAGAGAGACCGCCTCGGCACATAAGTAGATGGAAAAAAGCAACACGTCGGATTTTGGTATGCCTGCTCAGTACTACGAGAGCGTATGTACAGCACTGCATGATCGTAGTGCGTCGCCATAAATATTGTCGCATACATCCACAGATCCTCATCTCTGCATAAGTCCCAACTCGTCATCCCTGACGACGAACGTGATCAAGTTCTTAGCGTACGTCGACTATCAATGTACTCTAGAGCTGGTTGGAATTCTCTCCGGCGGAGCTATCGTTTTGTGCGCCTTTGCAATGTTGTGCACGTTTGCAGTGTGCTGTTGCATCTGCAAGAAAGCGACCAGAGGTACGTACGTGGGCGCGAAGGGCCGCGTGGTTGCAAGAGGCGGGCGAATACCGATCGCGATATGATTATTAATTAATAGGTAGCTATAAAACTTAACAGTATGCAGTCGATTGTATGTAACATATGCAAAAATGTCTTCTTCTAAATACATACATATATAGGCAGGAGGAGGACAATTTCTACGGCCGAGGAACAGTCAAAACACAGTCAGTACGTACATGCATGGTAGGAGCATAGATTGAAGACCTTACGGTACGGGATCGGAAACGCTATATCCATTCCCGCACCGTATGGGTCCAGGAGGTATTTACGTACCCAGACCCGATCTTCACAGCTGCATCTAATTTCACGTAGCGGTGATGTAATACACCCGCAGCTGTGAATATTTGAGTCTGGGCATGAGAGGAGGAGTATTGTACTAAATACTGCAATGTTCTTTTTCTTTGTATAAAAAATATAGCGACGTGATTGGACCGACGCAGGACGAGCGGTAAGATACGATATCTATATGGACATACGTGTAACGGTAACCTTCTTCTGAACACACTGCCTTATCATCCTCCTCTGAAAAAGGTATACGACAGAGTCGGTTGCTTTAAATGGAATAAATTCAGCAGGGCCAGTCTACGAGCAGCCACTCGAATCGAGCATGCGAGCAGAGAGTCCTTCTAAGCTCAAGCAGGTTGATCATCCTGATCCTCCCAAGACGTTGCATTACTCCGTTCCGTCAACTTGCCGATCTCACGCGGCCTCTTCCCCTGCCGTGCCGAACACGTGCTCCCCCTATTTAGTGCCCCCTTCCTCGGACCAGCCCACCCACACTAACAGCTTCTCTGCCAACACCTTCATGCTTCGCAAGAGCGTGATTGCTGGTCCCCAGTCCACCGGGAGCGCTACGTTGTTCCCGTACTCTACCGTAAACTTTGGCGACAATTGCGAGAAGCAGTCCCAACCCGTGAACTACGCACAGGTAAGGTGATGCCAAGGGCTCTATAAAGTTTGCATGTATGAGGAAAAAGCAGATTGGCACTTATGGCAGAAAGTGTGGTGCAATCACGTGATAGAATTTAAATGGTTATAACTGGTCCTAGATTGGTTAACTTAAGTGGTTTAGTACCACATTAGCTGGTACACTGTGTGATAAGTGTTATAATGATGAGGGGTCAAGGGTTATAATGATGAGGGGTCAAGGTTTATAATGATGAGGGGTCAAGGGTTATAATGATGAGGGGTCAAGGGTTATAATGATGAGAGGTCAAGGTTATAATGATGAGGGGTCAAGGGTTATAATGATGAGGGGTCAAGGGTTATAATGATGAGGGGTCAAGGGTTATAATGATGAGGGGTCAAGGGTTATAATGATGAGGGTGGTCAAATGTTATCACTAGGAGGGGTCAAGGGTATAATGATGATTAATGTTATGCAATCAACTGGCTATTGAAAATGATCTTTACATGTGTCATGAATATATTATGAATGATGTGGTCTTTTGGGAGAGGAAGGGGAGGGAGGAGAGGAAGGGGAGGGAGGAGAGGAAGGGGAGGGAGGAGAGGAAGGGGAGGGAGGAGAGGAAGGGGAGGGAGGAGAGGAAGGGGTGGGGGAGGAGAGGAAGGGATGGGGAGGGGAGGAAGTGGTGGGGGAGGAGAGGAAGGGGTGGGGAGGGGAGGAAGTGGTGGGGGAGGAGAGGAAGGGGTGGAGGAGGGGAGGAAGTGGTGGGAGGGGAGGAAGTGGTGGGGGACGGGCTGTAGTCATAACAAATCATGGACATGTGAGGGTGTGGAGTACTTGTGAGATTGTGGAGTATACGTGAGGGTGTGGAGTATATGTGAGGGTGTGGAGTGTATGTGAGGGTGTGGAGTATGTGAGGGTGTGGAGTATATGTGAGGGGTGGAGTATATGTGAGGGTGTGGAGTATGTGAGGGTGTGGAGTATATGTGAGGGTGTGGAGTATATGTGAGGGTGTGGAGTATATGTGAGGGTGTGGAGTATATGTGAGGGTGTGGAGTATATGTGAGGGTGTGGAGTATATGTGAGGGTGTGGAGTGTATGTGAGGGTGTGGAGTATGTGAGGGTGTGGAGTATATGTGAGGGGTGGAGTATATGTGAGGGTGTGGAGTATACGTGAGGGTGTGGAGTACATGTGAGGGTGTGGAGTATATGTAAGGGTGTGGAGTATATGTGAGGGTGTGGAGTATATGTGAGGGTGTGGAGTATATGTGAGGGTGTGGAGTATATGTGAGGGTGTGGAGTACATGTGAGGGTGTGGAGTATACGTGAGGGTGTGGAGTATATGTGAGGGTGTGGATTATACGTGAGGGTGTGGAATATATGTGAGGGTGTGGAGTATACGTAAGGGTGTGGAGTATACGTGAGGGTGTGGAGTATATGTGAGGGTGTGGAGTATACGTGAGGGTGTGGAGTATACGTGAGGGTGTGGAGTACATGTGAGGGTGTGGAGTATATGTGAGGGTGTGGAGTATATGTGAGGGTGTGGAGTATATGTGAGGGTGTGGAGTATATGTGAGGGTGTGGAGTATATGAGAGGGTGTGGAGTATATGTGAGGGTGTGGAGTATATGTGAGGGTGTGGAGTATATGTGAGGGGGTGGAGTATATGTGAGGGTGTGGAGTATATGTGAGGGGTGGAGTATATGTGAGGGTGTGGAGTATATGTGAGGGTGTGGAGTATGTGAGGGTGTGGAGTATATGTCAGGGTGTGGAGTATATGTGAGGGTGTGGAGTATATGTGAGGGTGTGGAGTATATGTGAGGGTGTGGAGTATATGTGAGGGTGTGGAGTATATGTGAGGGTGTGGAGTATATGTGAGGGTGTGGAGTATATGTGAGGGTGTGGAGTATATGTGAGGGTGTGGAGTATATGAGAGGGTGTGGAGTATATGAGAGGGTGTGGAGTATATGTGAGGGTGTGGAGTATATGTGAGGGTGTGGAGTATATGTGAGGGTGTGGAGTATATGTGAGGGTGTGGAGTATATGAGAGGGTGTGGAGTACATGTGAGGGTGTGGAGTGTATGTGAGGGTATGGAATATATGTGAGGGTGGAGTATAATGAAGTCTCGCAATCTGATTGGTCAATTCCAGGTATCTCTTTTATGTAGTGACCTCATTAGGTACTACAGTGAGTGTACCCCTCCTCTGGCCCCCTCCCCCCTGCCCCTCCCCTATCCTCTGATACCATGGGTTGTTGGATAGAGGCACCATGGCTTGTTGGATAGAGGCACCATGGCAGCATGGTGCTGGCTTGCAAGTCACACATCACACTACAACAAACACAAGAAATAAGGCATATTCATCTTGGTGTTAGGAAAGCTGTTGGTGTTCATAGCGCAACCATAGCGCAACCATACCGCTTTCATCAGTAAAATTCATTTGGTGTGAAGGCTGGTCTAGATGTAGATGGATATCCATGATGAAAGCATGGTTGTGGTTGTGTTATGTATACACTAACAGCTCTTGTACTGTACAGAGTTCTGGTCAGATGACCCCACCACTCCCAACCATCAGAGCTATCATGTTTACCTGCCTTTTGATTTTTCTTGTGTAGACCTAGTTGGGCCCAGATTACTTTTGTGTAGAGTGATGTCACACCATCTTGTGGGATCATTTGTGGTCATACATACATGTACATGTACATGTTAAATGTATCTGTACAGGCTAAATGTGAATAACCACAACTATGGGCATTAATTAGAATGCATAAACAAACAGTTTTACAAATGCAAAGTGCACAGATATGTGCAGCTTAGGTGTGTACCCTATGAACTCCATCTTGGGGATAGCCCCTTCCCTCCATGTTGGGGATAGCCCTTCCCTCCATGTTGGGGATAGCCCTTCCCTCCATGTTGGGGATAGCCCTTCCCTCCATGTTGGGGATAGCCCTTCCCTCCATGTTGGGGATAGCCCTTCCCTCCATGTTGGGATAGTCCTTCCCTCCATGTTGGGGATAGCCCTTCCCTCCATGTTGGGATAGTCCTTCCCTCCATGTTGGGATAGCCCTTCCCTCCATGTTGGGGATAGCCCTTCCCTCCTTGTTGGGATAGTCCTTCCCTCCATGTTGGGGATAGCCCTTCCCTCCATGTTGGGATAGTCCTTCCCTCCATGTTGGGGATAGCCCTTCCCTCCATGTTGGGGATAGCCCTTCCCTCCTTGTTGGGGATAGCCCTTCCCTCCATGTTGGGGATAGCCCTTCCCTCCATGTTGGGGATAGCCCTTCCCTCCATGTTAGCTCTTAGTGTTAGCCATTACATTCATGGCAGCTAGCTTCCTACTCATCCCAACACCATGATGTCATTGCAAACCAACCATCAGGTACCCTTAAATGTGTTTCATGTTTAGAGCACACTCTAAGTGCTTCATGTTTAGAGCACATCTCTAATTACAGTGCACCTCTAAGTGCTACAGGTTTAGAACACACCTCTAAGTGCTTCATGTTTAGAGCACATCTAGATCTCTAATTACAGTGCACCTCTAAGTGCTTCATGTTTAGAGCACATCTCTAATTACAGTGCACCTCTAAGTGCTTCATGTTTAGAGCACATCTCTAATTACAGTGCACCTCTAAGTGCTTCATGTTTAGAGCACATCTCTAATTACAGTGCACCTCTAAGTGCTTCATGTTTAGAGCACATCTCTAATTACAGTGCACCTCTAAGTGCTTCAGGTTTAGAACACATCTCTAATTACAGTGCACCTCTAAGTGCTTATTAAATCACATCTCTAAGTAGAGCACACCTGGATAACAGCACTGAGAATTAAGAATTATGCAGCACCATAAGTGCACTGTTGATCATTGTAAGCCCTAGGGGGCTTTAGATTGGAATAGCTGCTTCTTGGATGGCTTTACATAAAGTGGTTACTTCAGGAATGGAATCTGCTTCTTGGAAGAGTTCTTTTTACCACTGGGTGTGCCCCTCCCCTCCAGGTGTGCCCCTCCTGAAGCTGCTTAATAACTGTTGTTACATACATGTGTAGCTGAACATTCTTACATCTTACATATAGCTGAACATTCAGAGCTGTTGTTACATATCCTGTGAATTGGTATTGATGTAAGTCCAGTGTACATTTCCTGTGTTATGCTACCTCTGTTAGTTTAGCAGGTGAAAACCTACCCCTGGCTGTGTTAGCAGCAGTTATATCTGTACCTTAGGCAAACATTCAACCTCTTGTTCTCATTTTGTTGACAGTTTTTGAATAGTCCAGGCCAGGGGTGTGGTCTTTCAGGCCAGGGGTGTGGTCCTTCAGGCCAGAGGTTTATTAATGTCATGTAAATTTAATTTTTAAACTCAAACCAAATGACTTTGAAATATTCTGAACTCATACCCAAGAGGGATTCCTTATATGTGATGTCAGCCAATTGTAAGAGGGAAACCATTTTGTACTTGTCACGTGTAACGCATTTGAGCAAGGCAACAACTTTGCCATAGTGTTGCCCCATTGCCATAGTGTTGCCCCCTTGCCATAGTGTTGCCCCCTTGCCATAGTGTTGCCCCATTGCCATAGTGTTGCCCCCTTGCCATAGTGTTGCCCCCATTGCCATAGTGTTGCCCCCTTGCCATAGTGTTGCCCCCTTGCCATAGTGTTGCCCCCTTGCCATAGTGTTGCCCCCTTGCCATAGTGTTGCCCCACCCCCCCTCCCCCTTGGCCACACCCACTGTCTCAGCTTTAAGCCAGTCAAGGTTTATCTTTTCCTCGATGAAACTGCCATGCCATCAAGTGTATTGACCAATATTGGAAGTAGCAATGATTGAAAGGGACTGCAGGCAATGATTGAAAGGGACTGCAAGCACTTTTGCTTTTGCATTCTGTTTCTCCATGTGATGGTTCTAATACCTTATGGTGGGGGTGGTGTTATGGGGGCGTGGTGGTGTTATGGGGGGTGTTATGGAGGTGGTGTTATGGAGGTGGTGTTAGGGAGGTGGTGTTATGGAGGGGTGTGGTTCTCAAGGTTTTGTACATGTATGTCCTTTTCATGTGTGCAAACTGAAGCAGCAAAGTTATTGACCAATGGGAAACATGTGATTGCTATCCACATCCTTGGCCAGCCCTGTGCATTCCATCTGGGATACACATGTATGAACCAATCCCTTCTGGCCAGTCTGGCATATGTTGATGGTTAATTTACTAGCCTTGCATATGTGGGGTGAATTTACTAGGCTTGCATATGTGGGGTGAATTTACTAGGCTTGCATATGTGGGGTGAATTTACTAGCCTTGCATATGTGGGGTGAATTTACTAGGCTTGCATATGTGAGGTGAATTTGCTAGCCTTGCATGTGTGGATGGTTAATTTACTAGCTGGATAGTTAATATACTAGCCTTGCATATGTGGGTGGTTAATTTACTAGCCTGGCATATGTGGATGGTTAATCGTGTGTGAATGGTTAATTTACTAGCTGGATGGTTAATTCAAACATTGTAAGATTGGCAAAACAAATGCCCAATGTCCGACTGACCAGTGTGGTGTGAATGGTACCATTAAAAATTCATTATTAGGAATAAAATCTTGAAGCAGATTAGACACACCCACAGCAGATTATTAATTTCTGTGATCATTGTGTAGAACCATAAGATGCTCTAGACTTCACAACACTACTTTGTGTGTAATTACTTGTAATGGGAGCAAAGGAGGTGTCACTGTAGTGGTCGAACTGTGCCTTTGAAGTCTGTACCCTGTATCTGCTAAGAATGTGTCTTCATGAAGCTACTTGAGTGCACAGAACTGTTGTGTGTGAATTTAAGGTGGTATCAGGGGCAGGGGTGGGGCATGGGTTAGGTGTGGGTGGGGCATGGGTTAGGGGGTGTGGCGTGGGTTAGGGGGTGGGACATGAGTTAGGGGATAGTGTGATGTGTTTAGCATGGGATAGTTTGCAGGTGCCAACTGAATTGTTACTGTATCACAATTGATGTGATACAGTGGATCATGTGACGTATTGAATGTATCATGTGATACAGTGGATCATGTGACATGTTGAATGTATCATGTGATACAGTGGAATGATGAGCTGTTGTGTGGCATCTAGTCATGGTGAATTTCGAAATAGCAGTAGTTAATGTTAAAGCTCATATCTCAAGCTACTTCACGGTTTGCCACAACTGCAAGTCTGGCATGTGCATTACGTGTACACGCATTGCTTGAAGATTTGAATAACCTACTAACCTACCGTACTAAGCAGTGATATGAAGACTTATGGCTTTTTGGTGAGTTATTGTGTACATTTGTGCAAGCACATGCGGTTGTCTTCTGCTGTTGTCTGTATGTTAATAGTCACATGACATGTTATGTTATATAGTCACATGACATGCTATGTTATAGTCACATGACATGCTGCTCTCATGGTTGGCGTACAAAATGTTACCTTTGTATCCTTGTAGGGCAATCACCTCCCACCACACATCTATCATCACACCTCCCACCATCACCACACCTCCCACCATCACCACACCTCCCCTTAATTCCTCTCTACCAGACTGCATGTGCTGTCTTGCTTCCTTTCTCACCTCCTGTCTAGCTTCCTTTCTCACTTCCTGTCTAGCTTCCTTTCTCACTTCCTGTCTAGCTTCCTTTCCATCTTAATGTTCATCATCACCAGGTGTGTGGGATATTGTTGTGATACATATGGGAGGTGTGTGAAGAGTGAGTGTGAAGTGTGATGAGGGAGGTGGGAAGGGTGATGGAGGGAGGTAGGAAGGGGGATGGAGGAGGTGTAAAGGGTGATGGAGGGAGGTGTGGAGGTGTGAAGAATGATGGAGGAGGTGTGCAGGGTGATGGCGGGAGATGGGAAGGGTATGGAGGGAGGTGTGGAGGTAATACAGGCACACCCTACACCTACCATCGTGATAGCTGTTTCTGATGGGACATGTATCAGTTGTTGGCTAAATGTATGTACACAATGTAGGTTTAGTTGGAGGTATGAGGGATGATGTATGAGGGATGATGATTTTTTCCCACTATCTTTCCCTCCAGAATGTAAAACTGATCATGGCTGAAGACTCAAAATCAGGAGCAAACGTTTATAGTGCTATGGTGCTCTGGTGCTATGTGAACAATAGTAGTTATATGTGGGAGGTGTGGTCATAGAGTGTGTGGTCATGGGAGGTGTGGCCGTGTGTACATAAACACAATTGCTTGTTGTGAGTGCTGATGAGTTAGTACAAACAGATCATCCAGCTGCTCTTCAATGTTAAATTATTGGTACCTTGGTTACTTGGCCCCTCCCACATAGGGAAAGGTGGAGTGAGCGAATGAATGTTAGGTGATGGATTAGGGATAAGAGGAAGAGAATCTGTGACTAACTGGGTGTGGGATAAGAGGAAGAGAGGCTGTGACTAACTGGGTGTGGGATAAGAGGAAGAGAGGCTGTGACTAACTGGGTGTGGGATAAGAGGATAGGAGTCTGTGACTAACTGGGTGTGGTGTGTGACTAACTGGGTGTGGGATAAGAGGAAAGGAGTCTGTGACTAACTGGGTGTGTGATAAGAGACTTTCAGTCAGCTTTCTTGTTTCCAGGTGAAGTTACATCACCCTGGTGACGATATGATGTATGAACAAGTTCACTGATGACAGCTGAACACTAAGCAGCAGTAGGACTGTGGTGTTCTTGTATTCACTGTTAGTGATTGTGTGTAGCTTTAAATGGATACTAGTGTATGGTGTTATCGCTTTCAACCTCCAAAAAAAAAAAGGGCGAGGGGGGGGAGTGTCAGTTGTAGTGTGGTGATTGGTAATTGTTTTGGCGCCAAACTGTCGCGTATGAAAAATCATTGTTACGTGGCCACGGGAAGCCCTATATCACTACATGTACATGTAATCAGTTTACCACCTCACATGCCAAGTTGTGTCAATAGTGGTTGCTGTGGATACGGCCGTGGCAGCATAGGTATTTATCTATAGTGGCAGAGACGCAAATTTCGGGATGGGACAACAGTATAATATATAGTCATGTCAGTATGAGGTTGGGTTACATATGCTATTACATCGTCTAAATGAGTGCTTCAAATGTCACTTTTACGCAAGACAGAAGAAGCGTATTTGTAGATGGCAAAAAATTTGATACGCCCACGTATTTATATACTATATATGAAAGTCAATCAAGGGACCGAGCAAGTTATTTTGTAGATATAGTCATGGCCATGTTTACAGGCAGCGAGGTGTTCACTCCAGCACAGCTGACAAAGTTTAAGGAACAGTTCGTGCAGTTCGACTCGGACGGCGACAGTAACATATCCGGAGGAGAGCTGGGTCCCCTGATGGAGTCGCTGGGTCTCGAGACAAGCGCTCGCGAGGTGAAGGCTTTCCTTAAGGCCACGGACACCGACCGCAACGGGGCGATCGACTTCAATGAGTTCGTCGCCATGATGGTGAAGAAGGCGAAGAGGGGCCCGCTCATGTTGGCGTTTAAGACTTTTGACAAAAATGGAGACGGCTTTATTACGATAGATGAGCTTCGCAAAGGCTTGAAAGCGTCCGGAGAAAAGGTCACTGAAACAGAACTTTCCTGCATAATGGCGCGGGCAGATACGGACGGGGACGGTAAGGTGAACTACGAGGAATTCGCTGCTATGATGAGCAACTAGCTTAGTAGAGTATAGTAATGAATGTGTATGTTCTCCCGTTGGTATATATATGTAGGCTATCTTCTTTTGTATGTGCTATACTAGTATTGCTTTTTATTTTCCCGTAATCTTATACTAGTAATCAGAGGTGCCAAAAACAAATTTCGGCATGTTGGTGCTATCAGGACAACACAGAAGTGTTTCAATCGACAAGATAAAAACTTTTGTCCTTGTCCTTGTGGGTTGTAACACGCGCAACTTGTGGTCCGACATTTAATGAATCATCGACTATACATGTATATATAATTATATGCGCAGAATCTTTTTAAAAATACAAAACCTCAAGCTCTGCAGATGACGCTTCCTTGATGATGTTGGACTTCTGGGGGAGCATCAAACATACCTTTTTGATGTCAGAGTCTTTAACTGGCTTTGAAAAAGTAATTAACTAATGTGACATACATTCATATATCATGATGTAAAGTC